>PVKM010020765.1:0-23131 GCA_004027735.1 Carollia perspicillata
TTTACAGACAAACCATTTGCTGAAAGGAACAGCTATCCCACACCTGTTCCTGAGGCTGTGGACTGTCCAGATCCCCTGGCCATGTCCCTAATCGAGATCCTGGAACTTCCGGCTGGTCCTGGTGCAGCTGCTTGACCTCAGAAGCCCCTGGGGTTCAGCCGGTGCATCAGACCCAAGCAGTTGCTAGTTCTAAGCAGAATAATGCCATGAGAACCCAGGCGGGGCGGCATGAACAGAGGTTCTTCTGCAACGCTGTTTTTAAATGATGTTTCCTACCACTTAGAAATGATTAGCAACAGCTGTGGGTGTTGAGCGGCTTGGGGCCTGGACACTAGAGTCCCAGGGAGGCTCAGCTGAGACTCAGCCAGAAAGGGGTCATCGTCGCTGTCCCCTCTGCTCCCTGCTTTATGACAGAGCAGAGAGGTATATGGTGCCCACTGAGAGAAAGGTGAGTGTTGGGGCAGGGGGCGCATTAACACAATGTGAAAAGAAAATGCAGCCCTGGCCCAGTAGGCCAGTTGGTTAGAGTGTCATCCCAAAATGCTAAGGTGGCAGGTTCGATCCCCAGCCACGGCACATACGGGAACCAACCAACGAATGCATCAATAAGTGGAACAACAAATCTCTCTTTCTCTCTTTCCCTCCCTCCCTCTCAAATCAATAAATTTAAGAAGAAAAGAAAATGCAGCAGCCACCACTCTGAGGTGTGGAAAAGAAAGGGCAGGTATTCCTCCTGCAAAAAAAAAAAAAAAAGTGTGGAAAAAAAAAACATACCAAGATTCTAGTTCTCTCCCTGGGAAAAACTCCTAAAGGTTTTTCAAGGGACCAGAGACGTTTCATGGGCTGAGTTTCACGGGCTGACCTAGTGTCCGGGGCTGGCCGGCTGCTCTGTGCCCGACCCTGCGCACTCGACCCAGACTCAGCATGACTGCTGCCCAGTGTAAGAGAGGCAGGTGTGCCCTTCGGAGCCCTGGGAACTGGTCCCGAGGGAGGACACCCCATGGTCTCCCCTTTATGGGGCAGCTGGGGAGTTGGGAGAATTCGGAGTCCTTTCTTAACAGTATTGTGTAGCACCTCAAAGAGCCCCGAAAAGGCAAGGGTTAAGCCTGCAGAGCCCCTCACTGGGGTGCAGTGGCATTTGGGGGAGGCGGTGGCTCCTCGTGTGGGGCTGTCACTGGACACTATGTGTACCATGTGGGGTATCAACATCCCCAGGTGGCCCGGGAAATACCAGCAGCCCCTCCCAAAAAGCTCCTGGGTGTGTTTAGGAGCCAGAATCCCCCACCTCTGGAACCTCTCCCTGTCCCTCACCTTCAGCTCTGGCCCGAGGCCCAGCCCTGTCCGCCCAGCAGGCAGGATGCCGGGTGGTGGCTGGGGAGGCCGATGCCCGGGATGGGGCTGCTCTGCTCTCACTGGCTGAACAGCCTCAGGGAAGTTACCCGCCCCCATCACCGGTTTCCTCACCTGCCACATGGAGAGAACAGACCCCGCCAGCCAGAGGTGCTGTGAGATTGCTGAGCGAAGGGCACCAAGGAAGTGGCTTGCCCATCTTAGGTCCTACGATGGCCGGGTGTTGGGGACCTGTGTCCCCCACCCTTCCAACCACAAGGTGGGGCTGCTGGGCAGTGTGGGGAAGAACGCGTTCCCCCGGTGCCTGTGATTCCCCCATCCCTACAGTCTACCTCTGACCCGGGCCAGGTGTCCCCATGTTGGTCCCTGCCTCCTGAGCAACGTGCCTCAGGGTAGATCTTCTCCCTGCCCCTCAGCAAGAACTCGGTCCAGTCAGAAGTGTGCCCCTGGCCAGATGCCCCCTCCGGAGCACACTGGCTCCGTGGTCATTCCTGCACGGGGACCCTCCCTGGAGATGGACGCCGCCTGGCTCTCAGGAGGACGGGCTACGGGCAGAGGCTCTGGGCCGCCCACCGCGCCCTCTGCCGCCTGGCTGGCTGCTTCTGGGGGCTTCCCCGTGACACAGGTAACCTGGCCCCTCTGCCCTGATGGGGACACGGAGCTGCCTCTCCCACCCAGTCGCCATGCCCACCTCTCAGCCACTGATCGTTTCCACTGGGGACTCCCAGCCTCTTTGGTGAAAGCTGTTCATGACACGGGGTCGGGGTCGGGAGTGGGCGTCCCAAGGGCCCCAGGGTCAGGCACCTAATGCCACCTTGTGTCTGGGGGGGCACTAGAAACACAAACCCACGCTATCCCCACACCAGTGTGTGGTCAGAGCACAGTGCCCCTTCTGTCCTGCGTCCACGCTGACCCCTACGCCCACTGTCTGAACACAGGGATCACCCAGTCCTGGTGCCCGATGTGAAGGGAAGTTGGAGGAAAGTGGAAGAGCGCGGTCCCTCCACGTCCCTTTCTGTTTTGCGTTATCAGCACCGGAGCAGCCACTCGGGCACGGAAAAGGGAGCTGACGAGACTTGGACAGGCTGCGTTTCGGACCCTGAGAGGAGCCTCTTCACGCTCCCACCCGAGTGCCCTGATTACACACAGTCTGCCCATAGGGGAAGGGTGAGTCCGCCCTCGCTGCTGGAGCTGCGGCCCCCTCTTCTCCTGCCTCGGGCATCGGCCCCCTGCTTCTCCGCCCGTCCGGTTCTCACTGGATCACACCCCTGGCTTCCCTGGGCCTCCGGCGTGCAGACAGCACGTAGTGGGACTCCTCGGTCTCCACCATCACACAAGCCAGTTCCTGTAACGAATGTCCTCTTTTACCTCTTCCATTGCTGTGGTCTCTGCTTATACCCCGAGCTCCCCGAATGCCCCCTCTGAGGCTCAGGGACCACCGAGAAAGTGGGTGTGTGAGGCTGTAAGACTCGGGTGTGGGGAGTACGATGGGCAGCCTCCTCCCTCTTAATGGAACCTGGGCCCGGTTGCCCTGGTTTGCTCAAGGTTGAAGAAAGAACAACCAAGGGAGGATCTGTAACCACGGAACCAACTGGAAATGTCCCTGTGCTGGTGAACAAGACACTGAGCTGCCTTTTCAGGGACAGCAGACCAAAACTGCAAGTCACACAGCCAGAAGTCACACACAGAAGCATGCGCAGAGGAGAGAACTTTGACCTCCGGCTGCACCTGGAACCGAGGACTCGCCCCTCCCCGCCATGGAACCAGAGGGCCAGGACACGGCTGGAACTTAACCCCGGAATCCTTTCAGTAGCCAAATGTAGCCAGGAAGATGCGGTGCTGATGCCCCTTTACCATAAATGGCCAAGCTCCGAAGTCCTTCACTTAAAACTCGCCCCTCCAGGGCTTCCTCATCCCTCTTCCCCCAACCCCTCAAAACCCTTTAACTTAGTCTAGCGAGCAAGAGGGATTTCAGACACCATTAGATCTCCCATCTTCTTGGTGCCTTCTTGATGAATAAACCTTGCTTTACTCCAAAAACGAAATCCTCTTTTATCCTCTCTCTATCCATCCATCTGTCTAATCTTCTACTGGCTCTGTGTCTCTGGAGAACCCTGATTAGCACAGTCGCCCCACCCGGGGCTCCAATCCCACCCTGAAACTGCAGGTTGCGTTCCACAGCGGGAAGTGGGGGGTTACAGACTGCTGCCGCCCTGCTGGAGGATCGGGTATTGCTCCCTGAGAGCAGGTAGAAAGAGCTGCTCCCCTCGCCCCCCACGAAGTCCCCGCATGGGCAGGCGCCAGGGGCACCTTCCACAGGCAGCACAGCAGCCAGAGGGAGTTGGGAGAAACCACCATCAGCCACACGACAGACCAATGTCAAGACCAAGAACTGCTCGAGTTGCACTCGGAGACTGACGGAGAGCAGAGCAGCTGCGCTAACAGTGTCACAGGTGCGTGTGGAAGGGTGGGTCTCAGGTGAGCTGTTGGGGGCGGGGGATGGCGCTTGAACTGAAACCTGGAGCCGTCCCAGCTCAGCGGGCCCGCACACCAGGACTGGTGCAGCGACAGTGCGCTACGAGCACACGGTGACGTAGACAGAGGGGCAAGAGTAGGTGCGCACAGCATCTCGCTGCAATGTTGACCTCGTCACAACATCCAGGGGTGTTTCTGATGTCTGTTTATTAAAACACAATTTCACTACTGTAGAGGCAAATAATAAAACATGGGACTTGTATTTCGTCTGTCTTCTTGTTTTATTTTTTTTCTATAAGCCATTTTTATGGAAGATTATACAGTTAATGGTCTGTAATGTGTTGGAAGATAAAAACCCAAGCCACTGGTTCTTTCTCTACAGATGGATGAGAAGCACTGATACTTCCCTGGCTGCAGACACAAACACGTGATAAAGACTAGGAAGGACCTGGTCAAGGGCCGTGTTGGGAGGAACAACCCAGGCCAGGGGAAGGGTCATGTGTGGGCATTGCCCTGGGTCCCGTGGCAAGAAGTGGGGGTGTCATCGTGTCAAGAGCAGCCGTGGCCGTGTTTTCCAAAGACAGCTCTAGCTGTGGTACGGAGGACAGACTGCAGGGACAGAAATGGCTGCTGCCACCATCAGGTGAGAAAGCACGGTGGCTTGGACCAGGACAGTGGCAGCCGCCAACATAACGAGAGGGTGACGGGGCGTATTTTAGAATCTTCTGTGTCTACCGCAGGGGCTGTTGGGAGATGGAGTTTGAGACCCAAGTGAAGGATCAAGGATGGCGCCCGATTCCTGACATTAGCACCTGGGTAGGTGGCGGTGCTGTTCACCATGTAAGGGGTTCATTTCGTTCGTCTGTGGGAAGGGCGTGGTCCCGAGTCTGGCTCTGCACCAGTCACGTTTGTGCTGCCAGTGAGAGCCACCTGCGTGCCAACCAGGCAGCTGGAGGAAACATCTGGGGTGGGAACAGAACGCAGGAGTCACGAGGACAGAGGAAGTCACGAGAAGGTGAAAGGTCACGTGGACACGAGCGAACAGACTGGCCTTCGACGGGTACGGGAGGAAGGGACAGGGATAGTAGACCTGGACACAGGTACGGGTGGATCTGAAGCCAGGATGGTGGAGAGCTGGGCTAGTCGCTATCTGAGGGCTTTCACGTTCTGAATGAAGGGTGAGGGGAGGTGGGGGAGAAGCTTCGTGTTGAGAATTACCTATCACTTATCACAGCCCTTAACCCATTTATATACTTCGCTATGTGCCGAAGAGGAAAATGAGGTTTAAATATAGTCTGCGTGCCTTGTGAATATTCACACAAATTATCCTGGGGAGACAGAAGAATGTGGAACATTGTAACTTATAGCCTCTCTTTTTTTTCTTGTTAATCCTTCTGAGGCACGGGTCTGGGTGCTTTGATGGGATCTTTCCATCCTTAGTCTTCTAAAGGTTCGTGCAGCCCTCTGGGTATTCTTCATGCAAGAAACCACTGCCCCTTAGTCTCCGCACCCCAATCTACTCCACGGGGTGGTGCTGGAGGCTTGCCACAGACCGGTCCCCCTCTTCTTCCTGGGCACAGAGCTGCCTGCGTTGCTAGTGCCCCTTGTTCCTCTAATGCTGGTTAATGCAATGGGAGCGGAAGTGACCAACCCTACTCCCAGGCCCGATCCACGAAACTCTCCCAGCCTCTGGCTCACTAATGGAGACACCCGCCAAGGGGTCCTGAGAAGCCACACCTGGAGGACAGCAGCGCTCTGTTGCCGCTGGATGGCTTCATGGAAGCGAGCTGACCCACAGTCATGAAAATAAACGGCTGTTTTATTTGAGCCACAACCCGCCCCTGGGGACCCCTTGACAGTGGCGGGGTGCACCATACACAGTGTGCAGCAGCTTGGCACCCACTCTCCGGCTGTGGCTGCAATCGTGAGCAGCACCTGCCTCCTGTCGCACCGACACTGCTGTGAATTCAGAAAGACTGTCTTCATGGCTTTTAGCAGAGCCCTCAGCCCCGGCTGCACATTAGCGCCCCCTGGGCAGCTTTGCCTAACTGGCCAGGAGCGGGTCCTGGGCTTTGGCGTCTCCCAAAGCTCCCCAGGGCATGCTAACGAGTCCTGTGAGTAGGGAGCGCCACCTCAGGTCACTGCAATAGGGAGCTGGGAAAAGTGAGACTCTGCCTGCTGGAATCAATGACTCATAGCCATCAGTGAAGCTAGAGTGAGAACCAACTGGCCATGGCATGCGGTCTGGGCTTCACTGTCCACCAGATCCTTGCTTTCCCGCCCCTGAACCATCAGCTTTCTATCCTCTGGGAGCCTGTTAGAAATGCAGACTCGCAAGCCACACCCCAGACCTGCAGACGTGGAAACTTCCTATTAGCAAGAGTCCCAGGGGTTCACGCTCACAGGACAGCTTGGGAAGTGCTGGCCCAGACGCTGAGACAACTCTGTAGCTGAGCCCAGTGGTGACGTGGAGAGAAGGCTTGCTCTTGATGCCGGAACCTGCACCTCGGCTGGCCTGGAAGAGCACAGGGAAGTGGTGGGCAAGCCAGCGAGTCTGTGTAGCGAGTGCGCAGGCATCGTTTCAAGGTCAACCCGAGTGTGCTTGAAGCAGCGATCCTAGGAACCAGGAGTACAGAGCCACCCAAACCTCTGCCTCCGGAGTTCCGCTGACTTCTAACAGTCGTGACGGCTATTGTGCCAGCTGTCCCCAGTGCCATCTCAGTTTGGGTATGACTCCGGGAAGCAGGACTGAGCTCTCCTTGCAGAGCCCCGGCTGTTTCTGAGGCTACGTGTGAAACTTTGCTTTCGGCTCAGGGAAAAGCAACGACCATTACACAGCACCCAACGTTGTCCATTTTGGTTTTGCTGTAACAACACAGAAGGCCAATAAATATGTCCACCAAGGAAGCAAATGATGACAAGCCTGGGGCTTTGCTTGTTCCCAGGCTGGAGGGAGCATGGTGTTTACTTGCTGGGAGGTAGGCTGATGGCTCAAATCCAAGATCAGTTTTACCCAGCGGCCCTGAGGGGGGAGCTGGGATCTGTTTTCCATCTGGAGTCACCACACTAGGGTGTCCCCGAAGGCATACAGCATGCATCTGATGACAACTGTGACACCTCAGTGCAAAGGAGAAAATAACAGCTTCACCTAAGAAATCTGAAGAGCACCTGGTTTTGGAGACAGGAGGGCGCCAGGGGGAGGGAGCAGGTGTAAAGCCAGGGCTGGCTGGGGTGGTGTTTCTGCAGCTAGCCAGGGCTGATGCGGAATCCAAAGCCGACAGGTGTCTCTGGGTCCTCGCGAGGCTGCTCCTCTTCCTCTGCTGGGACCCGAGAACCAATAGCTTAGTCCACCAAAGCCTTCATCACAGCAAGGCGACGATAAACCACGAGACGTCTACAGTGCCGAGGTGTCCTGACGTCCGCTCCTTTTACAAAGGAGAATTCCCCCGCTGCTGGATTTCCTGATGGCAATTGGAGCATCTTCGTTTTTTGAAAGGGGAAAAGCATCGGGGTCACGGGGTGCCTGCTTGTGATAATGAGACATGGAGGTTTTTCAAAGTGAGGTACAAAGCAGCTGTGCAGCATTACAGCGGTGAATTCGTGAGACACGGGGTGGTGGGCAGGGGGAGTAAAGAAACACCGGAAGCCTAACCCCCAGGCCTTGAACCTAGCAGGTGCTGGCAGACGTACCAGCCATTCTTCTCTCTGGACAATGCGGGCAGAAACCAGGCTGGGGAGCCTTCTGCTTCGGGGACAGCAGAGTTTCCCTCAGTTAACTCAAAGGGCCACCGGATCCTTGAACATGTCAAGCGCTATGGGGCGGAAGTTTCCTGTCACGGGCTACTTTAGCCACAGTGGTCTCCCGAATTCTTGGCTTCTCGGATCCCTACAAATTTGCTTTTCTTCCCAATTCAAAAATATTAATTCCTCCGAATATGATATTTATGGCATGAAAATACAGTTGGACGTAGGCACAGCTGTTCACCTGTGATCACTGAGGTAAGGGCTGGTTTTAAAACCTGAATTCCAACACAATTGGCTTCTTTTCTTAGACCTCCAGCTGTTTTCCACCTCCTTCATGCCTGGGCCAATCATACCGCTTCACAGGAGTGGAATGAACAGCGTCAGAAAACACTTTGGCTTTTCTCATCCATCAAAGAACAAACTGGCCAGAGTGGATGGGAGCCCCGTCCCAGCCTTCTGCACGGGGGCCACAGTTCCTGAGAAGACGGCGATCTGTGGGACACCCCGGCCCTGCGGAGCACGTGCATGCTGCAGGGGTCTGGGGTGATTTAGCGTCACGCACTGGCGCTTTGCAAAAACAAACCCCAGAGCAACTAAAAGCCCTCCTCCGGTACAAAAACAGAACGTGACTGTGAACATGGGAGTTATGGGACAAGTCCTAGGGGGGAAAATGAATGACATGAAACAGCAAGATGGACACGGAAAGGTGTGAATGTTCTACCTGCTGATCGCTCCACTGGCCTAAACACTTTGGGAAAAAAGACAGAGAGTGTGGGTGATTGTTTATGAAGAGAAGTGGGGATGGGCTGGAAGCTGGGGAGGAATGACCCCCCCTCAAATTGCCCTGCCGAGTTATTCCCAGTAATTCCTTCTGAAAAGGGGCCCAGGGAGTGACTACAGGGTTTATTACCTTTTGCGTTGCACCTGATTGTGAAGGTTTTATTGTCATGCAATACAAGTTCCCTAACTTCCCGGAGAGGAAAGGAAATAAATTCTGCCTGGAGCAGGGATGGGGAAGATGTCCCAGAGGTTCAGGATGAAAACAGAGATTTTCCCGTCTGTACAGGTCATCTGCTTTCTGAGCATCACGAAGTTCCTCTCTTGGCCCAAGTTAGGGGCTCAAACCAACCACTGGTCACAGCTTTGCAATTATTAGCTCTGTCCCTCTTAGTGAGCTGACGCTTATTTACTTACTTTTTCTTTTATTGATTCTAGACAGGGGGGAAGGGAGGGAGAACGAGAGGGGGAGAAATATCAGTGTGAGAGGGAAACGTCAATCAGTTGCCTCTTGCATGTGCCCTGACCAGGAACTGAACCCACTACCCATCAATCAGTAGCCTCTTGCATGTGCCCTGACTGGGGGCTGAACCCACCACCCAGGCGTGTGCCCTGACCCGGAATCAAACCCATGAACTTTCAGCTTGCAGGACAACGCCCAACCCACTGAGCCACACTGGCCGAGGCAAGCGACCTGACATTTAAATATCACAAAATAAAGACCTCCACTTGCATGCCTGTGAGTTTTTCACTTTGAGGCAGCAACGTGGCAAAGTGAGGACCTATCGGTGAGAACCACAAACCCAGTGGAAGAAAGTTCTCTGCCACCATGGAGGCTGTGCATCCCAGCAGAGGCTGGCATGCAGGATTCTCATCGTGGACCAGTGACTCTCTCTGCAAAACACCTGCAACATCCCTACCGACACAAGCTGCCGAAGGGCTCCCACAGCACAGGGAGCTTTCAGTTAGATTTACTAATGAGTCAACCCCTCCCTGTGCCTTGCCTCCAAGAGACATTTCCGTGAAGACACCACGGGTAGCACCTGGGGCCAGATTCACTGTGTCCCCAACCAGGCACAGCCCAGGCGGGGAGGGCTGGGGAGCAGTGGAGCTGGAGCCTGGGGGGATCCCGTCTCTGAATGTGAGTGTGTGGTGGGGAAGGGGGCTGAGTCCTCTGCTGGTGCTGTCTTCATTTCTTGATTTGGTGGGAGAAACCATTCCAGAATTCTGCCACCTTTGCTCCCTTCGGTGGGAAGAAGAATCATCTCTCTTCTTCTTTCAATGTCAGTGTAAATCTCTGCATTCGAATGAAGTAAAAAAAAAATACTAGGAGTCCAGGAGAGCTGGAGGGTTGATGGTCACATGTTTCCAACGAGGCTGAAAGGAAGGCGAGGTGCTCAGAGGGCCTGCCGAGGGGCTAAGGCTAGTGACCAGGGGACACGGAGAGAGGAGGGGAGGCGAGTGCAGGGCTATTTCTCAGGCCAGGGCTCACAAAACCCAAGAGAGACAGAGGCTGAAAAGAAATAGCAGGGAAGGCTGAAAACTTGGTTCTACTTGAAAAATAGGAGGAAGGTCTCTTGGTTTTCTTAGGACGGGAAGATCAATGTTTCTAGACTCAGTACAGAGACAAACTAATGAAGCTCCTTGATGCCGCAGCACAGTCTGCTCTCAGGTACAAGAGCAACGTGTGACTGAGAGGAGGAAGAAGCTACCGTGGCAATCACTTATTGTGAAAAAGAGAGAGAGAGAGAGAGGGAGAGAAAATTAAGCACAGTGATCCTGGAGACAGGCTGGTGTGACACGCAGGCAGTTACTTCTCCGTGATCACTCTGCTGTGATGTATGAACAGTACACGGGAAGGGTATTACAATAATTTACTATTGCGTGTGAACAATACATTAACAAGACGGCTTGCTAGTTTGCATTCCCTTCTAATAAAAAAAGAACTGAAACGGCTCAGGTCACAGCCAAGGTGGTTATAATACAAACGGTGTCGGGCAGAGGAATTTGCCGGAAATGAATGTTTACAGGAAGCACAGTGGCAGAGGACGTTGTGCGCTCCCATCCGTGCCAAGGTGGTAGGGCGCACTTTCTGCTCAGAGAATGGCCTCCACGTTGCTCAAGGCAGGGCTTCCCCGAGTTAACGTCCCTAACATACGACGGGGGGAGCACCTAGGACTTCTTTGTTCCCAGGCCTAAGGAACACACATTTGTCTGCAAAGGGAAGGGAAGATTCTAAGTTTTTGAGAGTAAGATACAAAAAAAAAAAAAAATCCCATAAGACTTTGCTGTAAACTGGGCTCCTTACTACGGTTCTAAATTGGCTGTTGACTGGCTTACTTGAAGGCTGGGAGTCCGAGGAGATGGGGGAGTTTTTCCTGTGACACGGCAGATCATTTCATTTCTCTGGTCTCCAGTTCCTAGGGGGTAGAACTAGACGAACGACTTTCATCCTTGACAATGGCACGCTCTTTCTTCAGAAACTCCTGAAGTGGGAACAGAGTGGCGAAACAGAGCCCCTGGGCTGGGGCAGGCGGAACCAGAACCAAGCGACCTTGGGCCTCTTCGCTTCCTAGGAACCTCCTTGGGCCTCAGGACCTGGAGGGCAGGAGTCCCCACCCACCTGGCCAAGTACTACCTGGTGTAAACCTCTCACATTTGGTTGAGAAGACGAGAGAAGGGGAGAGGCTCGGGCAGGCAGATAAGGCAGAAATGCGCCCGGCTTCTTCCCGGCTATAGAGGCCCCACTGCCACCCTGGGTAAAGAAGAGAGAAAGGCGCATTCATTTCTCTTTTCTCCATTTTCTGCTGATTTCATTTCCTATTGAATCCAGCTGCTGGCAGGATCACAGGCGAGTCTACAGGGCACTTGCCAGCCCAGGAGAGGCTAATGAGACCGTGACCCTGGCCAGTTGGTCCATTCTGAAGGGCGGGAGGCCTGGGCGGTGTGGGGGACTAGTTGGCCACTGCTGTTGTCACTTCAGGGGAGGTGAGCAGGACTTGAATTCCTAAGAGCAATGGCCCCAAGCACTAGGGACATCTCTGGCTGGCACCAGAGCCCTACCTGGGCAGGTGGGAGGGAGGGAAGGAAGAAAGAAAATTCCCGCAGTGTCTGCCCGTACACACAGTGCAGCTTGGGCCAGATTGTTGAGTTTGTTACAGACCCAGGGAAAGGGACCATTTAGAAGTCACCCATGGGCAGCGGGGCAGATTATTCAAAAGGCAGAGACATGTCCCCGAGGGTCTTAAGTCTGAGGAGGCCCTGATTTCTCTGCCGCCCTTTTTCCTGTTCCCCACCGAGGATTTGCTCTGAAGTCCCCGGGTGCTTCTGCGTGAAGGCAGGGCCCCCAGAGGGAGAAGTCCCGGTATCGCATCTTGTACCCGACTTGGGAACAAAGCCTACCGCCAAGGCAGCCTGGGAGCTGGGAAGCCTCCACGTCCAAACTGGCTTTGAGTTTTGATCCTAAATTAGAACCTTTCAAGTCATTTCACATTTGGCCAAACAGGGCTTTGCAGTTTCCTATTTTTCTCCCTTTCTTACATAAAGGTGCAGGCCTAAAAGGACCGCTGGGCGCCGGTAGGTTCTTAGGAAATCGCACTGCTGCATTTCCTGGAATTGAATCGGAAACGGATTAAACTTCCATCTCCTGCGCTGTGAGCTCTGAAATGAATGGGAAGGGGAGGAATGGCCCTGGGCATTCTGAGTTTGGGGCGGGTCTGGTCGGGTTTGGATACAGAGCTGCAGACCTTCAGCTCCTGAGCCGGTCGGGTTTGTTTGCCGCTGGGAGAAAGGCCATCCCCGCAGGCTGAGTGAGCCTGTCGAAAAGACCAGTGTCCCGGGAGGCGCCGCCTAAGTCATCGCCAATGAAGCGTTCGGTGCCTGTGCCTCCAGGACTGACTTATCGCCCCACTTGGAAAAGGGAGACACTCCAGCACAACAGACTCCCATGCCGAGTGTCCACGGCCACCACCTCCCAGATGCCTGTGTCCCTGCTGCCTTCCGAGGAGACACCGAACATTGTCACATCACAGGGCCAACCCAACACAGCCAAGTGACCCCCCCACCCCATCCCCCCGCTCTTTCAAAACCACAGAGATCCCTGGCTGGTGTGACTCAGTGGATTGAGTGCGGGCTGTGAGCCAAAAGGTCGCTGGTCCGATTCCCAGTCAGGGCATGTGCCTGGGTTGTGGGCCAGGTCCCCAGTTGGGGGCGCATGAGAAGCAACTGATCGATGTATCTCTCATACATCGATGTTTCTCTCACACATCGATGTTTCTCTCCCTCTTCTTCTCCCTCCCTGCCCCTCTCTCTGAAAGTAAATAAATAAAATCTCTTAAAAATATTTTAAAAAAACCCACAGAGACCCCCTTTAGAGCCCTTTAGGTAGACTCAGAGAACAGAACCCTCTTCTCACCACCAAAAGCCCTGGATAACCTCCATGTGGAATATTCGGACCCGAGTCCCCCAGGGCAGGACTGAGACTGCAGGAACCACGCGCTACGTCCGCGAGCCCAGGGGCAGAGGAAGGGTGCCCGTGGTTTGCCTCTGTATTCTCTGCACCTTGCAAGACCCTCAGCCTACATACATTTGAAAAACGTTCACTGAATGACTAAATGGACCTCCCAGGCCTTTATTGACAAGGACACCACACGCACCCTGGTGCCTTTTCGAACTCCGCTGTCACCAAATGTTTGGCCCTTTCTAGATGGAAGCCCTTCCTTCCCCCGAGAGATGTGTGGACAGGACTTCCGGTGAAAGGGTCTCATCTTCTAATGTAATAGCTGAGCAGACAGAAGCATCTCTGAGGCATGGGGGTGGGGGTCCAAGTTCAAGTTGTGACTTGAGCTATCTGTCCCTCTTGCCTTTCCAATCTGCCTCAAAGCGGCAGTCATGTGGCCTCTGGTGCAGTGGGAACTCCCCAGAAGCTAGGATTTCTACAGGGAGAATAACTAGACCAGAGAGACAGAGTCCCTGCTTCCCTCCCTGGTGAGAATCCTTTAAAAACTGTTTTGACTCTTTAAAAAATGGCTGTAAACATATCAAATTGTTTCCCTGTTGAATCGTAAAACCACCGGAACAAGTGAATTAAATAACGGACCCTGGTAATCAAGTGCATGAGCTTCGAAGTGACAGAGATTCATGTTCGAGTCCCAGCTCCCCCACCTACTCGCCGTGTGACTTTGGCAAAGGGCTGAACCTCCAGAAGTCAGGGTTTGCTCACCAGTAAAATGGGGTTAAAAAGAGTACCTGCCGCCCGCGGGCAACAGATTCTGTGTCAAGCATTTTGATGCATGCTAAGCCCTCAAAATTAAGGGCAATTCTTATTGTTCAGTATTGCCTCTCGTTATCTGGGCTTCACCTTAGACAAACAGAGCTAAAAGTACGCAAAAAACAAAACAGCATCTGAACAGCCAAAGCAGCACCCCAATGTGCACGCACAGAAGCCTGGGTACTGGATCCAGCCGGTCACGCCCGGGTGCTCGCTTATTTACTGTGACTTTGGACAGTTTTAGACCAAGGATAATGATAGACATGTGACTGACCACCTACTATGTGCCACACACTTCACTAACTGTGTTATATTTGTCATCACACTGGATCCTCACAGTCCCATGAGGTAAGGACGATCGCCTCCCCCACTTTATAACTGCGGTGATGGAGGCTGATGGAAACTCAGTGACTCGCCCCGGGGCCAACGTGATTAAGAAGGAGACCAGGACATGAGCCCAGCCGGTCAGATGTCCATCTACACTCCTAATCAACACGCCACACCAGCTCCACGACCACCCTGCTGAGCCCATCGCCCGGCTCAGCAGGTGAGGAGCCGGGGTTGGGGGTGGGGAACACTGCAGAGCCAGGGACGGCGACAGCTGCCGGACGGATGGCGGAGCAGTGAGACAGGGAAAGAGAGAGGCACACACTGCTCAAGGAGAACGACTTCCCCAGCACAGCTGGCCACGCCTGGCCACTGAAGGGGTCAGGACAGCCCCGTGGACCTAAAAGCCCCCGAGAGAGTGTCTCAGTCCCACGGCACAGTTCAACGAGGTCCACGAATGCCACCAAGAAAAACCACACCGTGGGCCAGGAAAGACAGAAAAGAGGGCAAAACCAGTGTGGGTGATTCCCTCGGAACGACCCCTCTGTGTTGAATGCCCTGTGACAATTTGCACAAGCGAGGCCCCGCCTTTTAAAAAGATGACATGCCATTCGAGGAAGAGTTAAAGAAATACCAACACCCAGGGGCCCCTGGGTAAGTGTCTTGTGACTCTTATCTCTTCTTTTAACCCATTGCTTAATTTCACATAGTTTCTCTCCATTCTTGAGTCAAAAAACCCTCGAGTCCTCTCCGTGCCTCTCAGTTCAGAGTCAGACTTCGGTGCCCTTAGCCCGTGGAGCATGTGAAGCTCTCACGAATGAAGTCGATCGGGTAGTGTGAAAATAGAGATGTAAAGATTATTTTTTAAAAAAGTGAGGAAAAAAAGCGTTAAGTGACTGTCTTGGTGCAAGGAGCTGTCACCCTGCATTTTCAGCATCCCTCCCTCGGGCACAGCCCAGGCTGGCAGAAGAAAGGGGACCCAGGAGACGGGATTCCAGTCGGAGGCCAGTTACAGTTCCCTGTTCAGGACCTTAGCTCGGTGTCCCTTGCAGTTCGACTTTGTGTGACATCTATTCACATCACCTTCTCTAGGCGCCATAAAAACTGCTTTCAAAGTCTCAAAAGGAAGCTTATCAGAACAGGACCGCTTGAAAGGCATTTAAACCAAATCTGAAAAGATTTTCAAGTAGGCAGTTCCAATGCCTAGGGTAACAATGATCCCCTTTAACGAACCCTGGATTCCCGGTCATCTGAGCCGGCGGAAACCTCCGGGAGCTGGAAGCCCCTCTCCTCATAGGCCTTGCTCACCGGGGCAGGCCAGCCACGTCCAGACAACAGAACAGCCGTTTCCGTGGAAACAGAGGGGCTGCCCTTATCCCTCTGGATTTAGGGTTGTCAGATTTCACAAATAAAAACATCGGACACTTGGCTATATATGCATTTCAGATAAACAAAAAGTAATGGCTGGCCAGATGTAAGTCCCAGGCGATATTTAGAACATGTTCATACAAAAAAAATTATTTGTCGTTTATCTGAAATTCAGGTTTAACTGGCATCCTGTATTTTACCTGACATTTCAACTATGGATTCTGATCCTCTAGGGGTTTGGGGATGGGTGAGAAATAGGGGTGAGCAGGGGCATTCTGGCTCCTGGGAGCACCAGGCCCCCCCTGCTCCCCGACCCTTGTCTCCAAGATGGCCCCCTGGCTCCAGCCGACCCATCCAAGCCTCGGGTAAGAGATGCCTTCTCCGATCCCTCCGGCCGTCCCCTCCACAACACACCTCCTGCTCTAACCTCCTCCCGCACTGAGGTGCACAGGGTAGAAACGCTGCTTGTGAAAATCCGCCTGTTTCCACATCCCATTGTGTCTCATTTTGTTTCCCGAGAAAGGCCGCGATGGGCTTGGGAGGGCCTCCCGACCTGAGGCTTCCTCTCCTTTTTACCTTTCCACACAGACCCCCTCCCGCCCACTGTATTCAAGAGACACCAAGAAGCAAATGGGGGTTGGTTTTCTTCCACCATAATTTCAAGACCCCGAGTTCAAGTGAGGCCTGAGCTGGCACGTGCAGCCTGCCTGGCGGGAGTCATTCGGGGCGCCGCACCCACAGACGCAGGCCTGCCTGCTCCCCTCACTGCTGATCAGTGATCACCGCTGAACCCCGCTGTGAGATAATCACATGTATTTAACAAACGCAGGGAGGACAGAGCTTCCGAGTGTGTGCTTGTAGCAAACATACTTATCTCAAAGCCATGAAAATGCCCAGAAACAGGAAGATACATTGAGCAATAATAAAACGAGGGGGTGAGGTGAACCACGCCGTAACACAATCTGTTTACCTTCGGTGCAGAGAAAATGAATTTTTGAAGACATTTCATTTAACTTTGCAATATTTTGCAGTTGAACCTCTAAGGCTCGAAACTTTTCTTTTTTATCCCTTCCACCGAAGGAGGAGGAAGCGGGTTTTGCGTCTGGTTATCAGATAGGGTTCCCTGGCCCCTGCTCAGGATGGAGGCAAGCGATGCGTCTGCAGAGAACACGAGTGATTGCCGACCGCGCTTCTCTGCTCTTAATTCAACTTCCAAAAGAATAGTATGTGTTACCTTCCAGAGAAAGGCACTGGGGCGGGCTGGACGACCAGATAAGGTTGTGTAAGCACTCCACGTATGCCGAGCCGTCGAGTTTGAACCCAGGGAAGCAGTGATAGGAGATGACGGTCCCCACGGGGAAGGAAGTCTGGTACTCGGTGATGTTCACGTAGCCATTGGAGTAGGCGGGCGGCCTCAGGCAGCCTGTGATGAGGGAAAGGAACAGGGGGCAGTCTCGCTCGGTTGCCTTTGCACGCTGAAAAGGTGAGCACAGCACTGGACTTCGGGCGGGTCCCCACCCTCTGACCGCACCCTCTGAGGAGCTAACACCTTACATGTGCAGACTCCTAATGGACTCCCCTCTTCTATCTGTAATGCATTAATTTGGTGTTACAGTTGCAAACGGCACTAGAGGGTCGGAAGCAGGGAGCCGTGAGGGAGGGTGTAGCTGGTGGGACTTTTACAAAACAAGGAGGTTTGGCCCCGCACCCAGGGTCGGAGGGCAGCCCGGGCTCCCCTGTCTTTTCTACCTCTTCTGGTTCCCCAAGCGAAGCCAGCAGGGTTGACAACCAGCGAGGTGCCACAGGGGGCAAGGACACCCTACTATTTGGACAACAGAGGTGAGGTCTTGAGAAGGTTACTACCCAAACTCTGTTCCTCTGTCTCGGAATACGGGACAGGTGGCCTGCGTGACGTGATGACATTAAATCTCTGAAAATCCAGCTGTGTTTCATGGGGAATAGGTAAGGGAACCTAGGCTGTGGCAGCTCTCAAACTTGAGAATGATCCCGAAGGAGGGCCTGCTATGACAGAGCTGCCGGTCCCATGGGTCCACCCGGGCCCAGGCTTTGCATGACTAAGGTCTTGGGACAGTGGAGCCGCAGCGGCCAGAGGCCTGGGGACCCGGCTCCCAAAGCCCCTCCCTCTGTGAGGCCAAGCTCTGTGGGAACCGAGTGCTCTCGGAGCGGGAGTAAACCAGGATGGTTTTGATCGCTGCCTGTTCGGTCTCGAAGCCCGTGTAGCCCAGGGGGACGTCCCCACTGGCACAGAGCCCCGTTTAGTGTGGCTTCCGCTGTGATCACGGAATGTCTTATTGGTTTCAGCAGTTCCACTGGAGGGTGTAATGACCCCACCGAGCTGGTGTTCTTCCCGGGGAGAACTAATTGTGTGTGAAGTAAATAATGCATCATGGAAATACCCAGTTTCCCTTCCGATCCGCAGAAACAAGTTATACCAGAAGACTGAACCCTTCTCCCAAGCCGACTTTGCTAGATATCACCCTAAGCATCGAAGAAGAGCCGGGTGTTTGACCGATCGCATCAGCCAGCGCCCCAGGGCAGCACGCAGGGAGGTACTCGCTCTGGGGTGCCAGGGCTAGCCCTGCTGTGCTGGGTGGCCGAGCTCGGGCAACCCAGCCGGCCACCGCCCAGAACAGCCAACGCTCAGGATGAGGATGGACCGTGTCTGAAAGGCGTGGTGCTCAGCCATGCCTTTCGGTCTCATGTGACTTTTTTTTTCTGAACTGACAGTGTTTATAGCAAAAGTGAAATGTGTGGGAGGAGGTTGGGAATTAGGAAAAAATAAAATCAATAGTGGAGAAAAAGGTAAGCAAATTAATAATTGGACAAGTGAATGTATTAGAACCTCCAGGCATAGTTCAAGTAAGTTGGCACAATGACTATGCCCATGCCTCCTGTTGAGAAATGCACACTGAATTTGAACTTGAACATTGGGGTTGGGGCAATGATCTGCACACAGCTGAAAATCGGCATATAACTTTTGCCTCCTGAAAAACTTCAGTGTTGTCCTGGCTGGTGTGGCTCAGTGGACTGAGTGCAGGCTGCAAATCAAAGGGTCGCTGGTTTGATTCCCAGTCAGGGCACATGCCTGGGTTGCAGGCCAGGTCCCCAGTAGGGGCCACGTGAGAGGCAATCACACAATGACGTTTCTTTCCCTTTCTTTCTCCCTTCCTTCCCCTGTCTTGAAAAATAAGTAAATAAAATCTTTAAAAAAAAAAACCAAAACTTCTGTCCTTCCTCGGTACCCATGGGGGATTGGTTCTAGGACCCACTACGAATACCAAAATCCACAGATACCCAAATCTGCAGATGTTCAAGGCCTCTTATAAAATGGCCAAGGCCAGTGTACACCACAGGTCTGAGCTCCCCATCTGGATAAACTGGCTTCCCCTAAATAAAGACAAACTCTGACATCCACTGAGCAGGAGGCCTCAGGACACTGCTGTCCAAAACACAAAGTTCCCACAGGGGGAAAGAATGGCCTTGGAACCACCCTTCTGCCCTCACCCCAAAGGGAGATGGAAGGGGTGATAACTCATGCGGCTAATCAGAGAAGGAAAGATGTGCTCACTCTTGGTTGGAGGCTGCCTGTTCTAAATATAACAGGAGAAAACTGGCTTGCACTCAATAGTTCAATGTGATTTCTATTTGCACTTCTACAGAATAGAGAGAAGATTCCTCAGGCTTTAGCTCCTGGTCTACAGGTGCCGATAAAAGTTACAGAATGAAGTGTCACTCTGAGGGCCAATTATATTCCCCCTGGGGACTCAGGAGGCCGTCTAAGGCAACCTGATTCCTTGCTGCTCACGCTGTGCCCAGGTGGGTAGGCAGCCTGAGGGAGCTGGAGCACAGGGGGTGGAGGGGAGGACAGGGCACGGACCAGGGGCACCTCCTCTGTGGGGACAGAGGGGGACTCTGAGGAAGAAGGAAGCTGGGCTGTGGGCCATGCTGTTGTTTGAAAAAGCATACCTCTCAAGAGCAGCCAGCCAGCTCCTTTGTTGTTTAAGAACTCTAAATGCTACGTTTTGGCTGAGATTTGAGTAAGGGGTGATGAAGGGGAGGGACTAGAGTGGCCAGGCTGAGCAGGGAAAAATGACACTCCAAGATGTCACCATAGGGTCACATCACCATAGGGTAAATTCTTTTTTTTTCTTTAGAGAGAGGGGAAAGGAGGGAGAAAGAGAGGGAGAGAAACATCAATGTGTGGTTGCTTCTTGCACACCCCTTACTGGAGACCTGGCGGGCAACCCAGGCATGTGCCCTGACTGGGAATTGAACCGGTGACTCCTTATTTAGCAGGCCAGCACCCAATCCACTGAGCCACACCAGCCAGGGCCATGGGGTGAATTCTTAAAAAGTCATTGGGGCAAAAAACACGCATAAAGAAGCATACTGTACTTAAACGACATAAAAGGAAATAGAAAGCAGGAGAACAAAAGGATAAATAGAAAATATCAAGGCAAGAGGTGACTGGACACTAAGGTCATTTTCTTCGCCATTAGTTGGAGAGGCCCACGGGACTGGAAGGAATCAGTGATTAATAAAGTTCATTTGAATAAATAGCCCAACCTAAGAGCAAGCTGCTGATTTTGTGGACTGTTTCTGAAAGTGTAAATGAATCACGTGTCTCCTTGAAAAATGTCATATATAACAGGAAGTTTCAGGGGAGAAACACAGGTGTGAGAGGGGGCTGGGCTGCCTCTGTCCTGATCTGTTCTGTTTTTTTCCCAGGGGCCATGACTCGTCAGCTCTCACACAAGGAAATGATTTATTTTTAACTACGGGGCATGCGAGGTAACAGCAGAGTCCGCCGGCTATGATTTCCAAGCACAAAGTTACCATGCGTCTCAACCAGCGCTTTCTGTGCAAATAAGACCGCTCTCCCTCTCCCTCGAATTGCGAATGATGCAATGGCTCCTCGGTCCTTTGGTCCAAGTTGCATGTCGAGAGATATAATCAGAGTTAATGTGAACACAAACAGGGCTCTGTATGTCAGCCCAGGCTAATTTTTATTTTTAAAAAAGGAAAAGGGTAACTATTCACCGTGTGGTCTGGATGAAATTTGAATTTGATTATCTTTCTGTTCCTCATGCGTTATAAAACGGGATACCATTATTAAGAGAAAATAGCCACTGTAAGATCGGCTTGAAATATATTCTCAGCATGGCTGAAATGAGAACAAATGTTTTGTTATTCCCATTAAGTCCACAGCAGTTCATCACTGTGTCCGCAGCCTAGTTATGAGTCTCCTAATTCTTCCCCTACGTGTGGTTTCTCAGTAAAGGAGACATCGAACAGGCTCAAGAATAAGGCAGTTCCCATTTATGCTTTGAAAGGGGGTGCATGGAGCGGGAGGAAACCCAGGAAGTGAGGTGACGGTTACAGGAACAGAACTCGGGGATCCGGGTGAAGGCAGAGCTGGACCACCCAGGGCAGCATGGTGGCTTTGTTTCCCCTTCGTCATTTCTCTCCGTCTATTAGGGAAAGGCACACACACCCCGCAACAGGCTCTGCGAGAAGAACAGCCGACAACAACGGCTCCCATCTCATACCTTGACAGATGGGCAGGTTGTCCCACGTTCCATCGTCGCGACACAGCGAAACCAAGTTGTACAGGTTGGGGTAACGGATCTTGAATCCATCGCGACAAGCGATGATTAGCTTATCTCCGTATCTATAGGTCTTGTTATGAATCTCAGCGTCTTCGATTTGAGGGATACGGCAAACTGCAATGGTGCAAACAGCATACACAATTTTTGGCATTGAAAACAGTTGTGATTCATGGCTTCGCGAGAAAGCTCCGGTTTTCAGACCTGGTCTCGACGCACACAGCCATCTGATACTTGGCTCCTTACTGATCACTAGGCTCGGGTCCCAACGGCAGGCCACCAAGCTCAGGAAGAGGGACCGAGGATGGCGGGGATCCAGCCACCAGAGGAACCCGGTTTCCTGCCTGCGACACCGCACACGGCACAGCCGAGCTTATGGACGATCTTGAAAATACGTGAAGAAACACCAGAGTTGGGGGTCCACCCAGACTGTCCGTCCGGTTCCACCCTCGGCTGTGTTTGTGAACAGCACGCCGCACAGGGCAGCTTGTTTGGCTGCTCCCCACCCCACCCCAACCCCCACTCTTCCCCCAGTCACTGCCTGTGGGGTGAGGGCCTGGGCCTCAGGAGAAAAGGTGCTTTGCGGAACAGCAGGGGGTGAGCCACGGTTGCATTAGCTACCAGCATTTCCCATCCACCTTATCTGTTCTGCAGAAGGTAACCAGCAGAGCAGCGCACCACCACTGCCAATCTCACCAAGGCTCAGAGCAAGCAACTTATTGCCACCAGCATGTGGAGTCGGAGCAGGATGCTTGTGGATGGGGGGGGGGAAGGGAGAGGGGCAGAGGTGAGGCTGGGAGCTCGCACAGGCGTGGAGGGTTGGAGGCCCAAGCAACAGATCAGGCAGAAGAAAACCGACTCATTATAACTACCCCCTTGTAACTCTCTCTACGCCCAGCTGACCACACAGGCCATTCAGTTCTGCGCCAAGGTGGGATCCTGCTCCCTCTGCCCACTCCCACCCTAAACGCCATCCAACCAATCCCACCTAAGTCATACTGGTCCAGCACTTGTCTCTCCATCTCCTATTGGCACATCTCCACTTAACATCTCTGATCTCCAGGCCTGTGGGCTTGTAAGCTGGAGGTAAGTATTTCTACTGCTAGAGCTGGCTGGCCCCGACCTACAGATGAGTTACAGTCCAGGTTTACTGCTTCTAAACTTTTTGAAACAAGGCAAAATCCAAGGACAGCACTTTGGCAATCAAAGAAACTTCCTCCAGAAACTCCCCAATGCTCTAAAAGCTTGTAGGGTTCTCAGCCACCCCGAAAGCCTACAGAACCACGCCATGGTTGGAAGAGTATCCTGACCATGTTCCTCTGAGCTTTGAACTGTCGACTCCGAGGCACTGAGCCCCGGGGAAGCCTCATGCAGAGGGAAGAGGCGGGAAGGAGCAGTAGCTGGCTGGTGGATGGCTCTGGTGGCTGGGAACTTGGGTGCCTTTAAAAGAGCCTGTCCCAGGAGCTTTGATGTGGGGCTGTGTTGACTGGGTGCAAGGGGGAATCCGACAACAACAGGCTCTGGAAAATGGAAAGTCAGTGGTGGGCAAGCCTGGGACAGAAGGGGGCTACCTGAGCCGGAGAGGACCCTGAGAGCTGGGGGCCAAGCAGTGGTGGCCATCTTCTGTCTCATATCGGTCTTCAGAGGTCAAGGGCCGCCCTGGCCAGGTGGCTCGGTTAGTTGGAGCAGTTGCAGTGTCATCCCTCACACAAAAGGTTGTGGGTTTGATCCCCGGTTACAAGAGGCAACCCACCTGTGTCCTTCTCTCTTTCTCTCTAAAAATCAATAAACATATCCTCTGGTGAGGATTATAAATCCATCCATCAGTCAGATGCTGTCAGGCCCAGGTCTGCCTTTAGCTCAGCCCTCGGCTCCTCCATTAGCTCCAATATTCCTCCCAGGCCCCCAGGCCTCTGCACACACCAGGCACAGAAGAAATGCTGAGGGGTGCCGTGGGGCCCTCTGCCCAAGAAACCTCAAGCACCCGGCCCTGCAAGAATCCAGTGAACCAACGGGCTCTTGGGGCAGCCCCAGGAGCTAAACCCTCCCCCGCGAGGAAACCCGTGAGCAGCTGGCTCTTTGCCTCTGGACCTCAGCAGGGGCAGCCATGGCTGGAGAACTCTGTTTTCTCACCTTTGCTTTTCCAGGCTTTGCGTTGTGGAAAGGCGATTTCTAGCTGCTCACGTTCAGACAA
>PVKM010020766.1:0-23154 GCA_004027735.1 Carollia perspicillata
GACAGATCTATAAATTAATGGAATAGAACAGAAAACTGGATATCTCATGCAAAAGAATGAAGTAAGACCCATACTTTATATCATATATAAAAATCAACTGAAAATGGATCAAAACTTAAATGTAATAGCTAAGAGAATAAGAACTCTTCAATGAGAACATAGGGGGATATCATGACATTGGATTTGGTAATGATTTCTTCGATAGGACATCAAAAGTGCAGATGAGGATAACCAAAAAAAATACTATACCAAAATGTAAAACTCTTGCGTATGAATGAACACTATCAATAAAGTTAAAAGACAAGCCACAGAATGGAAGAAAATATTTGCAAAATGCAAAACACAAAACCAACCTGATTTCTTGAGAGAAGCTATACAGGGTGGGGCAAAAGGTTTACAGTTGAGAGTACAGTCCAGAGTTTATTCTTGTGTTACTGTTTAGTAATTCAATTAGTAATTATTGTATTGTTTTCCATACATTGACTGTAAACCTACTTTTGCCTAACCCTGTATAAATGAGCAGCTTGCAAATTAAAAGATGTTCAGCATCACTTATCATCAGATAAATGCAAACTGAAACTACAGTGAGATACTACCTCACACGTATCAGTTTGGTTCCTATAAAAATAAAATAAAATAAAATAAAGCAGACAATAACAAGTCATGGTGAGGATTTTGAGAGAATTTGAAATGCTTGTACACTGTCACCCAGAATGTAAAAGGGTGTAGCCACTATGAAAAAACAATATGATGATTCCTTTAAAAATTGAAAACGGAATTAACATACAGTCCAACAATTCCATTTCTGGATATGTGTCATAAAGAATTGAAGGCAGGGTCTTGAAGGGATATTTGTACATCCATGTTCATTACAGCCTTATTTAGAATAGCCAAAAAATCAAAGCACCTAAGTATTCATCGCCATTAAGGAATGAATAGATAGACAAATTACAGTGTGTGTGTGTGTGTGTGAGTGCATGTGTGCGTGTGCATATATAATAGCAATTTATTTATCATTCATATATGCACATGTAAATATATATAATAATACAATATGTTAACATATATTACATATGAGTATAATAGAATATTTTTGAACCTTAAAAATGAAAGAAATTCTGGCATATTTACAACATGGATGAACCTTGAGAAAATTGTACTTCGTGAAATAAGCCATTCACAATAGATCATGTAGCATAGAAATGTACACTTGAAACCTATGTAATCTTATTAACCAGTGTCACCCTAATAGATTTAATAAAAATAAAAATAGATATTATTAAAAGAAAAAAAGAAATATTATAGTTCCACATCTGTGGCCTATGGATATTTGAAATAGAAATAACTATATTTAGACACTGTTGAAAATATATTAAAAATCCTGGGGGAAAGCAGTACATGTTTTCCTGTGGCTCCCTGTCCTCACATATATCTGCCTTCTGTACATCTTAAATGATATAAATGTCACATTCACCTGGAAGTAATATTTGGCAATTCTTATAATTTCTAGGATAGAATTTATATTTTTTGTTACTCTACATGACTAAAATTTCCAGCATAAAACCTATTATTCTATATTGGAATTAATTATATATAAGCTTAGCTTGGCTCCCTGAATGCATCATTGAGTGTAGGGACTTAGCACAATGAGGAGAATGGCATAGGCACTGAGAAAATTCTAAAGCAATGCCTGAAATTTGATTGTAAGATGTTTTCACAAACAGCTATAGGTTGGGAATTAGTAAGATTTAATTACACTAACATTCTGGTACCAAAAATTTACTTGAATATTCCCTCCCATTAGAAGGCCCATCTAAATATGTCAAGGAATTCCAAAGTTTCAGATAGAAGTCTAGTGTATCTATGTAGTCTTTTTCACATTAGTGACACCCTTATGGCAACAACAGCCTTTTTCCCAAGCAAGTGACACTTTAGCAAAGATTGAATTAAAAAGCTGATTCCATTTACATCCTAACAGTTAAGTGTCTTGCTTATGTCCCCAAGTCATCACTGAATCACATAATATCTAGTTCTATTATCATACCTGTGCGAGAAGATCACATGAAGAGAATAGCTTTACAATGACAGTAACCAGAGGGGAGGGAATTTCAGGGGGAAAAGGGAAGGGATCACAGGAACAAGTAATAAAGGACACATGGACAAAATTTAAGGGGGGTGGAAGTGGGAGGGAGGTGGGGACCACTGGGGGGGTGGACTGGGATGGGAGTAAAAGAGAACTATACTTGAACAACAATTAAAATAAAATTAAAAAAATAAAATGTATTTGATTATATTAAAAAATAAAAATGCGTGTTTGGCATACTTTAAAGATTACATCTTTAGATCTCAATAAATTTAGAGTTGAAAGTCTAATTTTATCATGTTGCAGCTGTCAAATGTGTGACACCTGGATATTTACTCTAATGGAGCAGGATGTGGGCTTGAGTTTAAAGATAGAACTCCCACAGTTTTCAGGGAAAATTGAATAATAATGTTGAGCTGAGTCTAGGTAACAGGTTTGTTTTATAAGTCACCATTACCCAAAACATAGAATGAGGCCTAAACAAAAATATGAAGTAAGATACTTCATTTTAAAAACAGTAATTACATGATGGAGATATGGAAAGATAGAAGAGACAGATGCTACAAATCGGATTACATCACGGAAACACAAAACTAGGGTGTTGAACCTGAATCAATTTAACCGTGAAGACAAAATACAGCTCTTCATTTTTGGAAGGGAATTAAGATGGCTAGGTCTGTTTAGGTGTGACCTGTTTCATACTCTGCTTGTATTCTAAAAACAGCAGAACTGGTGAAGAGGAGCTTAGTCAACCAAGGTTTAAATTTGCTATTAAAGAAAAACAAAGAAAAATGAGGCAGGATTGACAAATGTCTGATCTCTTAGACTGATTGTGTAACTCATCCAATTTCTGCTTTATGAATGTCTTAATTTCTTTTCTACTTGGTAAAAAAATACTGTTATCAGGAATATTAAATAATATGGTGATATCTATTTAATAGTAAGTAAAGATACACCATCTTAGCATAGGAAATCATATAATTCAACTATTTACTTGGATTTATAAAAGTGACATTTATGTGTTATATGAAAAGCACACCCACAGTTGGCACAGTGGGTCCCAGAAGCTTTCCAGCAGTTGGATGGCTGTAAGGAAGCCAGAAAGAGGACCTTCTGACAGCAAGTGCAGCCCAAGATATAGACAGCGGGACTACCCAGACAAAGTCTGTTTTCCCAATAGCAGAGGCAGCAGATACTATGTGGTTTCAAGTAGGAGACCGGGTCAGGGGCCAGAAAAATGGATGAGCTGTCCAGAGAAGAAGGAAAGTCTCCATGTCTAGTCCACTAAATAACCTGAGACCCTTTGAGACAGGAGACCCTGCCAGTCCTGCCATAAAACACACAGGTTCTTTCTAAAGACTAATTAATACTAGATGATCTCACCTGTCCTGGAACCTAATCAACAAAACAAACAAGCAAGGAAAATATAACCAGAGACATGGAAATAAAGAACAAACTGACAGTAACCAGAGGGGAAAGCATGGAGGGAGATAACAGGGGAAAGGGGAAGTGTCATCAAGGAACATGTATAAAGGACCCATGGATAAGGACAGTGGGGAGGGGATTGTCTTTGGGAGTGGGGATTAGACAGGGCAGGGAAGAGCAAAGGAGGGAAAAATGGGGACAACTGTGACTGATCAACAATAATTGGTTTTAAAAAGATAAAATAGTGCTATAAGTAACTAAAAAGTTCAAGGCCATCTGTAAGATGTGATGAAGATGGTATCAGAACAATGGATTCCATGACCAGTGTGTCCTTTTTTTTTTTTAAAGTTCCATTTCATGCTTAAGGCCATGGTACACAAGGCAGGAGGAACATCCCGCCTTCCTATCAGATTCTCATTTACAGAAGGGCCAAGACCTCTTACAAATGTGAGGCAGGTGGATCAGGGCTCCAGGGAAGTTCAGGTCCACGCAGGGAACAGCTCTCTGCCATTCTCCTCAGCACAAACCACTTGGTGCTATGTGAGGCAGGGGCACTAGTGAAGCAAGCTGCTAAGAGAAGGCAGCAGGAAAGCTTTGGCTCCCCGAGGCAGGGAACGTAAGTCTACCAGGGAATCTAGGCAGGCGTATTTTGGCTATTTTGGGCCTGGCAGAGGGTGAGGCATCTGAAAGTAATGGTAAGCAAAATAGTCTTTTTTCCATCATGTATTCGGATTATCATGAATACACATAGTTCAGATAACCCCTGTTTACAAAAGAACAAATGGCCCTCCTATTATTGAAAGACCAATTACATATTAGGGATGTTTTATCATATGAGATAATTAGTTGTGGGGGGAGGATCCTTTCACAATGTATGCAATATATGAAATCGCAATAGTTGTAATGGTGATTTTAGAAAATCTTACAATTTTATACGTTATCAATTATACTTTCATAAAGCTAAAATTTAAAAAAGAATGGTCTACCACAAAAAAACGAGAGTGTTTTACTGAATCCCTGCAACTGCCCTATACAATAGTTCTTATTAATGATTCCACTTAACACACACAGTAACTGACTTTAAAGAGTTTCATTAACTTTTATTCTAACAGTCTTTGCAATAATCTTTGTTCTATACCACTGGTGAGCTGAACCAGGGATACCAGAAGTAGCTATAGAATAAGGCAGATGCTGAAACAAGTAGGAATTAGTGAGATTTTTTTTCCTAAGGGAATTAGCAGGGGATTGAAAAGTTCTAACCATAGAAATTGCAAAATCTGATTAACATTTTAAAAAGACACCCTAGACATTTTGAGAAGCCTTGAGGAGAATTGATTTATTAATTGGTAAGAATGTATTCAAGGAGATAGGTTAGGGAGCTACTTTGGGAAAAACTTGTGTGCCTTGAAAACTGAATCCATGGGCCTTGTGGTAAGGAAGAAGTAATAAAATGGCATCAGGTCTCTGAATGAGCAAATGGATGAATACAGTATGCTTTAGAAAAGCATGGCCAACAAAGCTCAATTTTTTTCTGGAAGAATATATATATATAGTTTTTAGAGAGGGGTAGATTTCCTCTTCTAGGCAAGCATATGACCTATACATAATAGGGATTAACAAGGGCTTACTGTGTTCATAATTTGATTTCCATAATATATGGATTATAAAAGATTCTAAGATTCCAAATAGTTGCCTTCTTAACCCAGAAGTTTACTGTCTTCTTCCAACAAAATTCTAGTTCACTGTGCACAATTGCTTTCTGTTTGTTCTTCAGTGGCAAGAGCAGTGACATGTCATTTGCTGGGATGCATAAATGACTTTGATATTAGAATTATACTCTTGAATTTTCCTTTTCTCCATTAGTAGCGTCATTTTCCTGATCCATAGAGCAAAATAATTTGAGCAAGGAAATTCAAATTATGATGAACACAGTTGTTTTTGTGGACTAATCTTTTTTTAACTAAGCCTTTACCATCTGTTCTCTTTACATGTTTAAGATGTATATCATTAACTGAGTAATTGTATGATAAAAGGAAGGATATGAATAATTTCAATGCATCCTGATATTCCTTATATTGTACATCTGTTATGAAAAGATTTTCTTCCAAGCACATGTTTCAGGTACAAATAATAGAAATCATTATTTCTTTGATCAACTCTTTTAAAAAAATAAACAGAAAACAGAAACAAATTTAAGAACTTTATTTCCATTGAAAACACAGATTAGGTTATGGGCAAGATTCAGATAAGTCACACAGACAACAGTATGGTTATTACCAGAGGGAAGTGGGGGTGGGAGGTAACAAAGGGTAAGGGGGGTCAAATATATGGTGATGGAAGATGATTTGACTTTGGGTGGTGGGCACACAGTACAGTATGAAGTTCATTCCTTGTAGAAATGTACACTTGAAATCTACATAATCTTATTAACCAATGCCACACATATAAATTTAATAAAAAGAAACATAATTAATTAAAATAACATTAGGGTAACTCACTGCTAATATTGTTCACAGCACAGACAATGTGGACAGAAGTTATTTCAGATTCAGGTTTATCTATCTCTCCTAACCAAGTAGTGCTACTTAACTTATTATGCCTCAACTTGACATGCTTTTTCTTCTCTCTAGCACTTAGGGCATGCTGTGTGTTCTGCTTGAAACATGTTCTTAGATTTGAAAATTGTCTCCCTATAAAGCACATCTTTGCAATCGTGTTATACTTACCATATGTTTACCAGAGCACAGCATATACACCCTTTCACTGCAATTATCCACTTTCAGCGATAGAACGATAGAACGTATCACTCTGTTAAACCACAGATAGTATCTTTATTGTGTAACTTTGTGTCCTAAATATATAACTGATAGAAATTAATAATGAATAGAAATTTGAGGAACTAATTTAATCATGGTGTCATCATTATTACTGATCTTGAGAAAAGGAAAAGTGAACAGAATGCAAATAATCCACTAATACCTGAAGACGAGTCTAGTAAAGCATGGAGCTTTGGAGAGAGGCGTGTTATGTCTGTGGGTAAAGTGGGAGGTATTCTTTCCAAAGTAAATTCCAGTGTCACAAAGAAAATGGAAGTGTACATGGACCTTTCCATTTTATAAAAAATATTTGAAAAATAAAGATTTGTGTGTTTACTAAGAAATAAAATCTGTAGTTACATAACAGGAAATTTTTAGGGAAATTGTGACTAGTGAGCATGAATGTACCAGCACTGTGGCAGAAGAACACTGTATTTAATGAGAGAAATATAATGAATTGGATTATACAACCATTGCCTGTCTGTGAATTTTAGAGTAAAATAAGACCTGGATATTTAAAACCAAAATCATTAACTTTGCCCTGAAATGCAGTCAGCTGTAGGCAGAAATTTATCATTGACTTGCAAAAGCAAAAAGAAAAGGACAAGAATAATAGATTCCCAAATGCTGTATCCTCATATCCCTCCAATTAACTTCTGCTTACATTATACATATATAATATAAGCAGAATATATATATAATATATATGTAATATATATATATTCAGGCTCTTTCATTTCTTTGGCAACTATGCAAAGGCCTACAGATATCCCCAAATCATACAATTATGGGTTATTTTTTCCAAGAACCTAAAAGCTCCTCAAATGAATCACTTTATTTTATTGTCCTATATGCTGTCATAATTCTCAAAAAATTATATAGAAAATCACCACAGAGTTCGAACAGTGCTGTATAATTCCTTTGCCACTTCTAGAATGAAATGGCTGTTGTAAGTATGTGTGCGTATATGCATATATATATACACATACACATATGTCTTGATCTAAATGTATGTTTTGCATGCATAGCCTACTGAACTTTGCTACAGTATTTCTTCTTTTTAATCCTCCTCATGGATGTTTACTGATTTTAGAGAGAGAGGAAAGGGGAGAGAAAGAGAAAAAAACAGAGAAACCTCAGTGTGGGAGGGAAACATCCATCACTTGCCTCCCATATGCAGCGTAGCAGGGATCAAACCTGCAGCATTTTTGGTTAACAGGATGATGCTTCAACCAACTGAGCCACCCAGCCAGTTCAGTACAGTATTAAGCACTGTTATTGTTTAACACTGTTATAGATTGCTTGATTATTTTATTTTTATTTTTATTTGATTTCTTTGGCAGTTGGTTATATTCTCCTTGGCAGAAATTACAGTAATAATCCTGTTTTCCCTAGCAGGGTATAATAAATATTTAGAACCAAAATATAAATAGAACTAGAAATAAACTGAATACTGAACAGATATTTTTAAAATATCTGGCACGAGGCCAAGGAACCCACAAACCCCAAAATGTATAAAATATAATTTGGGGGAAATAAGTAAACTTCAAAGCTTAATTATAATCTTAGACTCTCTACCAAATTCTGGAGGTCTTGGATTTCTGTTTTCACAGTTTGAAAGATGTGAAAGATAGGACATAACCATAAGGACTCACCAATGGTGGTAACCTAGCAATTTATTTCTGCATAAAACTCCCAAAATCTTTACTGTCATTTTAAGAGTGAATGAAAAATAACCTTGGTATGTTAAGAGGAATACAAACAAAATTGCCTGATGAATTTTAACTGTTCTCCAGTGGAAATAAAGTCAGAAGTGATCATTGGTAACCAATCACAAGTCAAATCTTCTAAGGTTTTTTAGTCATTCACCAAAATTCAAATTACATGTGTATTCTGGAAAAGTAAGTTAGAATTTAATTTAATGTAATTTTTGCTTGAATGTGAGAACAGGTCCATGTACATGAGCACAAAAATGTTACAAGGAAGGTGAGTTTATACTTCATAATCACAGCAAAATAAGAAAAGAAGCGCTGTACTTAATACCCAGCAGATGCAGGCATCAACAATTTTCACATACTGAGTTTCTTTATTATGGGCTCCTTAAACATCTCCTAATAGAAGATCCTCTTTTAGAAGGTGAGGCTGGGTATAGTGTAGCCTGCATGTGGCAGAGAGTAATCAAGGGTACATAGTATAGCCACAGCAGGAACTTTTCACTGTGGTATGACACACCTGTATTAGGGTCACGGCATTTGAAATATTCTATCTAACTCGGGCTATACAATATGGTTGACCCTAGGCAAGTTTCTTCACCCATCCTGACTGAATTTATCCATCTGCAAAAGGAAGGAGTTTGGACTGGAGGGTGTAGTAAAGCCTTTCCAGGTCTACCATTCTATTTATGATTCTTTGAAAGACAATATTTTTCTTATTCATTTCAGTCTGTTCTCATACGTGAAAGTCAGTGCTGGCTAAGCAGAGACAAGCAGCAGGAAGTATGACTTACAGAAAAAACAGAATCAATAACCCTAAACTGGATGCTTCAAAGATTGTGTGTGTCCTTCGTTTCTCCTCTGGGGAAAATGTTTGAAAAGAGAGGAAAAAAAAGATGTCAGGAGAACAAATGAGAGCTACTGGGAAGCGGACAGAATAAAAGTAGTTGGGGGAAAGGATAGCGAAGAGAGAATTACATTTTTGTGGAAGAGTTAGGAAATTGTGAGGTCTGTTGAGTTTTAAAAATTCAGTTTGATGAATGCTGCAAAGAGTTTCTTAAGTGCAATTATGGCTTTAGTATTTATACAGGTTAGTAGGTTAAATTACCCTTTGGGCCCTGCCTCTCTAACTCCCCTTGCATTCCCCAAAACCCAATTATGACCTTCCTTTGTCTATGTAAACAAAAGTTTTTGTTTCAAAATAAATAAAAAATGTTTAGGGATAGAACTAACATAGCTCAAGGTCACAGATACCTGTTTTTATTATCTGCTCCGTTATCTGTTATTTTGTTACTTCTCCAAATTTATCTGCTTTCTTGCTTTAGTCAACATCCCGACATATTTTTTTCTGATTCAATCTTTTCCACTCCCTTTATGCTTATTTCTCTCTAATAAAACTCATGGCAGAAATGAAGCCAAGAGTATTAGTCTTGAACAGAGCTCACGGATCTTCCCAAATTATTAACATTTTACAGATGAACAATGAGACAGAGGTAGAAAATAAGTTATTAACCTTCTTCAAGTAATAACAAAAAAGCTAGAACAAGAGAACTCAATTGTTGCTCAAAGGGTCTATTATTACATTAAATGGCAAAGAAAAAATGTACTCTGTGATTTAACCTCAATGAGTATTTTTCTGATTGCATTATTAAAATTAAAATAATTTGATTTATTTTCTTACTTATGACATTTTTGTTACTTTGGTGAATTTCACTATAAAGTAATAAACTGAAATTGTCTTTACCCTTCTTAACCAGAAGTCCATTGAGTGACAGTTCAGTAATATGATCAATTTGTATTTCAGGGAAAAAAAGTACCCTGATCATTCCAAAGAAGGATAAACTCAAAGGTAGAACCAAGAAAATGAATTGAGTCCATCACATAAAGACAAATACTTCATGATTACACTTGCATGAAAAATCTAAAATAATCAAACTTAGAAACAGCAAAATGGCAGCTGCCAAGGGCTGGAGCTTATGGGAAGTGGGGAGTCATCACCCAGCAGCTCTAAACTCTCAGTTTGCGAGAGGAGACAAGTTCTGCAGACCTACTGGACAACACGGCACCTACAATTTGGCAGCTGAGTGTTACACACTCAAAATTTGTTTCGAGGGAAGAACTCATGTTAAGTACTCTTGGCATAAAAACGAAGTAGGAGGACACTTTTGGAGGTGATGGCTATATTTATTTACCTTAATTGTGGTAATGGTTTCATAGGTATATAAATATGTTTGGTCTCATCAAATTGTATACATTAAACATGTATAGTCTATTTGTATATGAAGTATACCTCAACAAGATTATTTTAAAAGATAGATACAAGAGATTAGAAAATTGTGTAAAACATCTATAATAATGTGAGTGAAATGGAGACCAAACTATGGTTGTTCAGCCGAAGGGATGGATGGCTACTTCCAGTTCTGCTCTTTGGTGTCAAATGCCATTCATCACTCAGGATTAGGTCAGGGTGCTTGCATTCCAGTAGAGCGTGCATGTCTTGCCACAGAGAGTGGGCTATTGAAGTATTGCAAAGGAAAGGTTGGGATGCATTAAGGACTAAGTTTATTTTTCACATAACATTAATTTACCATTAGATAATATGAGTGAATACAGGTAAAATAATAAAAGGGCAGAATATGTGATTAAAAAAATATTTAAAAACAGATGTAAGGAGCTACTAAGAAAACAGTAGCTTCTGAGTCAAATTATGCATTAAAAGGAGAGAGAACAAGGTCATATTTCTCATGTACAATGGATGGTATATAAAGTGTTTTCCACTCCAAAATCACAACAAAAATGATAAGCAATAGAGAATTTTAGAGGTATAGTTCATGTTTTAAAAAGTGGCAGGGTAGAGATGACAATATAATACAAAAGGATCTTAGAAATTGTATTGCCAAAAATGGAAGCACACAAAAATTCACTTTCTGATTTTGATTATTAATCAGCCTAAATTCAATTTAATAATTGTTTGCCTTCCCAATCTAATTCTGCAGACACTGATTTTCCTTCTGAGCAGACATTCTATAACAACCTAATATTACAACACTTAAATATCATATCAGAAAAGATCTCTGAGTTTGTGTTCTTAGTTTGGGTGATAAATTTTGCCTACTTTTCAATGATGAATATCTCATGGTTTTATTTTACATGCATATCTAGCTGTCTGTACAGCACATAGATTTGCATAAGAATGAGCTCTTGCACAGTCTTTGAAAGGGTGAAGTGTTTCCTGAGTTCCAGCTCTTTGCACAAGCATCTGAATTCATAGAGAACAGATGTGAACTGCAGAAACTCTGGAGATCTTTATCACAAATACACAAAAGAATACACAGATACAAATTTTATTTCATTGATGAAAGGATATTACCTATTCTACTCACCTCTGATTCCTCAGTTACTAAGCATTTGATAAGGCACAAAGTAAAAAGTTATTAGCACCTATTAAAGTGAACAAATCAATAAAAAATAATAAAAAAATGTGTTTGGAAACACAAAAAGTATTCCAAAATATTCATAAACTCAGTAAACACAGACATCCACATTCCAGTGCTTTTATTTAACAGATGCTAAATGCCACCACTGCCAACAACAAAAATTTCAGGAAACTTTCAAAAGTTCACCAAGTAGTAGGAAGTTAAATGGAAGTATTGAATTTAGAACTTATTTATAAATTCAGATTTAGCTATTTCAGACACATGTACTCAGATAAAATATGTGTGAAACATGATCTGTTATTTTCTAATTTATATCTGCTCCTTTAAAAACCAACATGTGCTAAGCACTGAACTAATAATTTACAGATATTAACATATTTTATTTTTATAATAGAAAATGTATGCAAAATCAAAGCCAAAATTTGCAAAAATGAGTCTGATATGAAAATATATATATTATATAGGAGTTATATATTATAAAGTGAATCTGTTATGAATATATATAATATAATATACATACTATATAGTGCATAATATAAGATATAGTATTATATGTAATACTATAAGTCACTAAAGTGACTGGTAAAAAGCTGTTTTGAAACTTTAAAGAAAATATATCAAAGCATTCAATTAAATTAATTCTCTATGAAGTTTAAATTGAGTATTATTACAACATTTTCGATAGAATCTGATTTCTAACAAAAACACATCAATTTTTCTGAAGAGATTGATATTTGACTCCTTACCCTTCCTTTTCTTCTACCATCTTATGTCAGTTTTACTTTCTTACTATTTCATAACTAATCACTTTTCTCCAACCCATTTCTTTTACTTAATTTTGGCCTGTATCATCACTCACTTTGGTTACTGTAAGAGCCTCCTAAAATATCATGGTACTTGCCTCCCTGTGAAATGTATTCTACAGAGATATATTTAAATCAAGTCTGATTAGAACATGTTCTAACATAAATTTCCCAGTGGATTCTAACCGCCTTCAGCATTAAATCAAAAGTCCTTAGCATGACATTCAAATTTATCAACTGACCATCTGTTTAACTTTCCAGTCTGCACCCTCCTATTTTTTCTCATTCTTTCCTATACTTAGTCAATCTAAACTATACTCCATGTATGCAATTCACCCAGCTATTTCCCTTTCTATGCATTTCATACGACACCCCCTCTAACAGAATGCCCTCTCTCCCATTTCTCATCTTTGTTTCTGATTCATCAAATGCCCTCTCATCTGAGTGATTCATCACTCCTAAGCTTTCAATTCCCACCTCCAAATGTCCATGATGTATACCTCTATATTAAGAAATACCAAACATGGTTCTTATTGCCTATTTACTATCTTAGCACTAAAACATAGCCTTCTCTGGGATATGGGATGTTTGAGCCTTTTTGGTTTTTATATTTAATCCCAGTGACTTGTGTGTGACAGGGACGAAGTAGGTACTTGATACCTGAATGAAGAATAAATGAAGACAAAGTAGCACAAATGGCTTTCCAGTCATCCTAAATTATCTTTTTCTCTCAGTACCTTTTCTGTGGTCCTTTGCAACATTATGCAAATTAGTTTCTGAGTATGCAATTACAAGCACAATAGCAATCCCAAAAAGAGTTACTTTTTATTGGAACATTAAAGATTACTGCTTTTCAGAATAGAATTTTGGGTAATTTGGCAGTCGGTAGAGATTGCCAGTTGTGGATGATTCTCTTTCCTGCTGAAATCGGCAGTCCTCTGATAACCCTGCTTTCTAAAGTTATTACTAGGCTCATCAGGTTTCACATATAGCACCTAAACCGACTATACAGATAGAATAGTACCTCGAAAATCTGCCATGTGCGGGTTCCTACGCTGATTCTCTGTCATTTATATTATCTTACAAAAGAGGCAAATAAACCATTAAAATACATAAAACATTGTTCATGTATAGCATTCTTTTATAATCATGCAGAATTGCAAGATGTTCAATTAGGTTTTATGGTACTAAGATTTTGATTTATGTTATCTGTAGAAAAGAAAAGAAAAATAAACTAGATGGTGCAATCAAAATGTGACAATACCTTATCACATAAATCTTAGCAATACACATTCAAAGTATAATATGCTGAAGCAGATATAAATACATGAAAGACTAAGTCACCGCTAAAGTAATGACTTATTGACATACATGTTTGCCAAGAAAAGAACCTATCATGTTTTGCTTACAGGGTGAAACTAGCTATGAAATAATGCCAACGTCTTTCAATAAAAGCTGGATAATTTTTTTAATGAAGAGCAAAGCAGTCATAAAGGTTGCCAGGTTCACTGTGATGCCATTGATATGCTTACAGGGTTCTTCAAATACTGCTTGTTTTGAAAGGGCAAATGCCTTGATAGTGCCAGTTCAGCAACAATGGCCTGTCTAATACATTCTGTGTGGCTTCGACATGACGTATTCTGCTCCTCATAGTATTTTGAGTCATGCTAAATAGTTATGTTTGCTTTCCCTTATCAGTAACCTCCTTAGAAGAGACACATTATTCTTTGGAGAGATGAGTAGGTGCACAATAAAATATGCAGTACCCCTGGTTTGTTTGCAGCTCTTGCAGTCAAGACAGTGTCAGGTCATGAAGCTGTTTTTGTATCATTTCAGGATGGCAAAACTCTGTGTGTGCCAGGTTCTGAGAAACTACAAAGACTAAGGAAGAACCTGGCTCTTTCAGCCTTGTGGCATCTATATGTTCATAAACTATGTCTTAACTTCTGCAGCTGTAGTGCATCTTTTTCACACTTATGCTTATCCTCCCTCTGAACCTATTCAACTGTTACTTATTTTCTTGTATGGCATATGCCACCCTCTGCAATGCATAATAACAGTCACGTGCATTTACTCAAAACAACCTTGTCAGTAGAGCACATAACCACCCAGGCCCAGGGGACCAATCAGGAGACATTTTTTAGTTTGATCTATTTTTTATTTGACCCCATGACTGCATGCTTCTGTTCTCAATATTTCTTTTCTTTTCTCTCCTCCATCTCCTCCTCCTCTCCTTTCTCCTTTCCTCCCTCCCTCTCAGAAAGATAATGTAGTTTTTTTTCTGCATTTTATCACCCCTCTCTAGCAACTTCTTTCCACACTCATTTGCTGGTTCTTACTTTACATTTGTGCTTCTTATATTATTCTAGAATTCACTACAATGTGAATTCCATAAATGCAAATTGGTTGGCAGTAATTTTCACTGCCATATCACTGATAGATAGTTCCATGCAGAAGTAGATGCTTCATAAACAATTGTTAATTTATAACTTAATTATCAAGGTGGATTCTAGTCCTTTTCTTCTGTGAGCTCTCCCTTCCTATCCCATCTGGTGACCTGAGGTACCATCTATCTGCTAGTGACTGTTTGTCACCTTTGGCCATTATTCTTTATATATCTCATCTGTTGCAATCAATATATCTTACACACACTAAAGGGTAACCTTGGCCTTGTACTATGGATACCCTCACTACAGCCTGTATTTTCCCAAATTGTTAGCTTTCATTTTATTTTTGTGATAAGGATTCCTTTTTTCCTACCCAAAATTTGCTATACACTTTTGTCCCTCTCCCTCTTTTCTTATCAAAAATCCAGATACCACTTGAGACTGTGAGGTTCAAGCATCTCTTTGAGAATTCATCTTTACTCACCCCTTAGGTTTTGGTGTTATATATTGACTTGAGTAAGAATCTCAAGTGTCATAGAATATTATCTAGCTATTGATAATATAGCCTCTCATTCTTTTTAGTTGCAATGACCCATCCAACCTCAGCTTTCAAAAATATTAAAAACAAAACAAAGAACAATTTTATGAATTATTTCCAGGCAAATAGCCTACAATGAAATTGATTTTCACTACAACAGATCCTATTAATTTTTCCTCCAACCTGCTTTTTCTGTCATTTGCTTTGTTTAGTGTTTCAACTATAATGATGAATAATTGTGCAATGCACAAGTTTTATGGCACTACAATTTTGATTTTATATCTGGAATAATAAAAAGAATAAGACGGGACAATGGAAATTGGTCAACATATTGTGACTATCGGTAATACAATTCAAATGCCCATAATCTGAAATAAATGCCCCAATTATACATTTTGGAATCATATTTGAAGTCTGATTTCTATTCCCTACTTAAACAACTGCCGAACATAAGTAAAAAATTTCCCTGTGGATTGGGTGAAGGTGAAGGATATGGAATGTCCTAAATATAATAATAAAAGCAAAATATTATTTTAATATATGAAGGACTTAAAAATCATTCACCCTATACATGCATGCACAGACAACTATATATTATTGAATTAATACTTGCTTTTTCCTAAACCAGGTGTTTTAAGATATATTTGGAGAGCATTCAATTAATAATAGATCATCTATTATCTCTCTGTATTTTTATAGGATTGCGTATTATGGGTATAACAATCTTTTTATTAATCTTATTTAAGGGTTTCTGTCAGTTTGAAATGCTGCGTTAAAGCCACAGTGACCTTATTTTAGTCACAAAAATGTCTCTTTCTCATAACTGTGCACATGTATTTTCGTTTATCTGGAAATCCTTGTCTTGCCTACATGTCCTTTTCTCTCTCCTTGCCACATTTCTGATGAAATGGCACTTCCTTAGGGGAAATTTCTCTAATCTCACAGACTAGCTTCCATTCTTTTAGGGTTCTGTCCTCAGTCCTAACCCCGCCATACTGGATGTTTGAAATATTAGCCTAAATGTAACTAACTCAGCAATGTTCACTTTAGGGTACCTCAGCGTATACACTACATCAATTCCGCTCTCATAGCATCCTGTGTTTATTTTCATATTACCTTCACAGTTTATAGCTACCCATCTGTGAGAATATTTGACTTTTTACTCACTTATCTGTAATCTTCATGAAGGCATGTGTTGAATCTACTTTTATTACTTAATCCCCAATACCTAGTATAGTTCCTGACATATTGACATATTGTAGGTGCTCAACAATACTCACTGAATGAATGAATGAGCGAATTAATAATGAATGCTGCAAGGAATATTATGAAAGGTCTACTTCTGTTGCCATTTGGAGGATTCCTGCAAAATATATACCTAGACATAGAGTTGTTTCCTAAAAGGGTCTGGGCACTTAAATTTTGACGTAAACCACCAACTTTCCTAAAGTATTGTGTGTGCTACACAGTAGCCGTGCCTGTTGCTTGTTGTCAGGGAACGCTATTCCATTCAAGAGGCATCTTGTCTTATCGAAACAGAATTTCATGTTGATTGCTGTCCCATTCCTTAGTGTACATTCTAAGACCCTTCACACCCTTATTCACACTGAACTTTCCAACATTCAAAGCAATGCACCTGTATTGTAGCTAGAGAATAACTGAACTCAGTGTGGGTGGTTGACATGATGAGATCAATGCTTCAGATGAAGTCATTAGACATTGCTGTGTACAATGAACTGCCTAGAGGGAGAGAGAAAGGGTGTAGGAAATCAGCTGCAAGAGTGAGGGGAAGAAAGTAAGGGACGCGGGCTCATAAAAGTTGCAGAGGGCAAAGAGTAATGTGAATTTACAGATGGTAGAGTTTTTAAACATGTACTATAATAATTCATTGTATGGTTAATAAAATGAATTATTAACATGAAGCATCATCATGTATTATTTCATTTAATGTGCTTGTGAGGGTTGAGGGTTCATCCACTCGTGCCCCCCTCCCATGTAGGGAAAGGAGAGAATATGAGGGACTTGGACAAGTCAGAGATGATTAGAAGATTCTTAGCAGAGTTTAGGGCCATGAACAAGAAATGGGATTCAAAAGTATGGAGAAGAAACATAACTGATCTGATTTTTTAATTGATTAGTTTGCCTGGAAGGCATCCAGAAGACAGAAATGTGTGAGGTCGATTGGAGCTAGAAATATGGATTACTCCATATTACATAATTTGTCAGTAAAAGATATTTTCCATTTTTAAGCCTTTGTAATTTTTGTTTCATCTTTTCCAAAGTGATGTGTAGGTTTCTTAAGCACCTGTAATTGTTTTTCTAAAGTAATTAATAACTGAGTAAACTTAGTAATTACTTTTGAATGACCAATACAATTGGTGGACGTAGAAAATAATGAAATAATATTTGCTGTGGTTCTTCTAGGAAAATAATCTGGGCCTCGCAATAATATCCCAAAGAAAGTTTGAAATCTCAAAGAAGTGCAAGTGCAGGAGGAGGGGCCACGTGTAGAAAACTAAACTGAGGTTGTTCCTGGGTCTATTACTCATTGGCCTGGTTCTTCTGGCAAGAATTTCCACACTCTAAATTTCTTCTGCATAATAAAGACATCAGTGTGCTTTCTATAATTTATTTAGGATGATGGATATGAGAAACGTCAGCAGCTGAGAAGCCTGTGCCTCAAAAGCCTGTCTGTCAGTTCTGGGTAGCTCAAATAGTTTCTGGTCAAGAAGGGAAAATACTGAAATGTCATGTCTTTCTTCATATAGTTTCTCTTTCATTTTCTCATTTTCTTCACCTGCCATACTCCTGGCCACCATTCATCTGTGCTCAACTTAGATGCCTCCTGACTGTGAGATAGATTCCTCTTCTTCGTGGTCCCTAGTAATATGTGACTGTGTTCCTGCTCATAGCTTCTAAATAATGCAAAAGTTTGCTATTTTTAGATTGTCCCCTGTAAATGTCCCTTTTAGGAGCCTGATATCTAACATGAAGTTTGGCACTTAGACTTTTGTGGAACTGACCCAGTATGAATTTCAAGGGCACATGACTTGCAAAGGAAGTCGGTGAAGAACATTCCTCCTGATTATCTGTACTGATGATTTAAGGCAATTTATAATCTGTAACTCATAAAACATTTTGAACAGAATTCATTTGGCAATATAATATTCATAAGAAAATTCAGAGCATGAGCAAAGAGGAATTGCTTTAAAAAGAGAGAACATGGAAAAAAGCTATTATATAAATTCTGCTTGAAAATCAGGATTAGTCAGTGTGTTAGTCTTCTAGGGCTGCCATAACAAAGTACCATAGACTGGGAGTCTTAGACAACAGAAAATATATTTCTTCACAGCTCCGGAAGCTGGAAGTTCAAGATCAGGGTGAAGGCAAAGTTGCTTTCTGGTAAGACCTCTTTCCTTGGCTCTTTCTCCCTCTGTTTTCATATGGTCTTTTTTCTGTGAATGCACACTTCTAATCTCCCATCTTTGTCTTTATGGACACTTGGCTGTATTGAGTTGGGGCCACACCCTTATTACCTCATTTTAAGTAATTACTTCCTTAAAAACCATCCCCAAATATAGGCACTTTCTGAAGTACCAGTTGTTAGAGCTTCAGTCTATGAATCGTGGAGAGCATAATTCACCCTATAAGAGTTAGGGAATTGTTTCATAACTGAAGTTGTTAGTGTGGGTCAGGGGGCACTTGTTAGAAAAATGGCAAATGCCAGAGACAAGAAAAATACTATGAGAAAAGCTTATGAAAGGGAGTTGCTTGGTTCAACATGGTAAAAGACAAAAATTTTGCCTGGATGTGTGAGAATATTTATGTGATATAAATAGAAAACTTAATAAGCTGAATAAAGCCTAAAGCTGGATTAAGACTTTTGGGGCAAAATATATATGACATCCCGATAAACTTTAAATTAAAAATAAATATACAGACTATAAAACAAGTTAGTAAGGAAAATAAATTTTGTAAATTCAATGCCTCTAGAAAAGCAATGTAAGAAATAAATAATGCATAAAGTTATTTTTTCCCAAAATGAATTCTTAGAAAACAATCTAAGCTATAATCTTAGAGAAAAATTCCACCTTTAATTCCAAAAGCACATGCAAATGTGAAAGGGTGAAAAAATTGCTTATATAAAAATCTAAGACTATATATTCTCCTTATTTACAAAAACTAATGGACTAAATAAGTTTCTGTACATCTAAAATACAAATTCTGAGTAATGGGTGATGGATTTTTAACAGTTCTCTCCAAGTAGTGACAAAGCTTGACATATGAAACCTATTAATCTTTATTATTATCTGTAAGCTGGAAGAATAGAAATTAAATTTAGACAAATATGTTGAGTTCACCAACAGACAGGTTGAGTGGCAGAGTGTGCATCTGTGACTTTAGAACTAAAATATGTGCCTTGGTAATAATAACATGAGCTCTTCCTGAGAAACTCTGAGGAAACATAACCTAGTCTCTGATCATCCTTTCATTTCTCTTTTAACTGTAGTTTGGTGATGCATTTCTTTATTAGCCACATGAGAAACCTGGTTAATTTCCTTTATGATCTGCTTAGGTAACACTACTAGGCATATCATATATATGTGTGTGTGTATGTGTATACATATATATATATATAATTAAGTATTTATATATAAACTACTTATCTTTCTAAATAACTTCCAGTTATAATATTTAAATATTTATTTGGACCAAATATTATAAGGTTTAGAAAAATTAAAATGGTTCAGCAAAAATAAGAGCAAAAGGCAAGCTAACAAAAAAAAAACATGGAGAATTTTTACTCAAAATTATCATAAACTTTACTTTATGGACCTAAGATAGTGTTGGAATCTGTATGCTACAGAAGCATAGACAACTTTGTATAGTTTAGTATAAATCTGTGTATAGTGCAAAAGCCCCCAATTAGACAACTCAAAATTGGGATGTGGTGTGTCAAAATGTTCTAGAAGCAGTGGGAATGTATTTCTGTCTTTACATTTTCCATTCCATGACTATCCCAAAGAATTGGAAGAGGAAAAAGGGAAGAGGAAGGGATTAGGATATGTATAAGGGAAGGAGGAAGACAAAATAGAGCAGGAAAAAAAGATGGAAGAAAAGCAATAAAAGGAAAAAGATCAGTATTTTAATGCGAAGAAGGAGAAATATGATAGGAAGATAAAATATAGTGAATGGAAAGAGAAGACTAGAAAAAGGAGAGAAAAGAATAAATAAATAAGAGAAGAGGCACTAGGTATAAAGGAGTAAGACAAAGGGAGAAGCACCACAAAGTCTGAAGAAGATGAAAAGTGCTCATGATGATTTATAAAACAGTTTCTATTTCTACTCAGTATTCGTGTATTATGTATCTAGATTAAATGGATCCTTAAAAACATCTAAAACTGAGTTAATAACCTCATTGTATAAATGAAATAAAATATGAACTAAGACAGAATGTGACATAACTACATTTCAGATATAGTGTTTATAGTGTAATCCTAGGATGTACAGATACTTCTTTAGTCTATTAATTTTTATAAATAAGGAAAATATATAGTCTTGCATTGTTATATAGGGAATATTTTCACCTTTCATGTTTGCATGTGCTTTTGGAATTAAAATTGATTTTTTTCTCTAAGATTATATCTAAGATACAGATTAAAACAAATTTATTTAGTATGGCAGGGTTTTTTTCACACCAAAATATCAATACTGAAACCATTTTTGCATAGCTGATTATGGTATAAACTTGTAACAATAATACCTTTTTTTGAAACACTCTAAATTTTTTTAATTAAAGGAAAAATTAAAAATAACACTCTATTATACTTTTACTGAGATATTAATAGGTTTTCTGGATACAAATAAAATAGTTTAGTATAAACAAAAAAGCAGTGTCTATTCTTTAATAAATGTTAAGTGATTTTTTTCTATGTTGTTGAGGTCCTAAATTCATTGAGCATCCCTATAGCCAGTATTTTGAAGTCTGCATCTGATAGATTGCTCATCTCCATTTTGTTTAATTTTTTTTCTGGTATTTTGATCTGTTCTTTCATTTTGGCTTTGCTTCTTTGTCACCTCATTTTGGTGGCCTCCATTTGTTTGTTTCTATATATATTAGATAGAACTGTTATGACTCCCTGTCTTGGTATGTGGCCTAATGTAGTAAGTGTCCTATAGGGTCCAGTGGCATAGCTTCCACTATCATCCAAGCTGGGTATTCAAGGTTTGTCTTTTGTGTGTGCTGAGTACACCCTCTTCTTGTGGTCCAACCTTGATTGCTGTTGGTAGGTCAATGGGAGGAATTTACCCAGGCCAGCCAGCTGCAAGGAGTGGCTGTGACCACGAACCTCCAACATTTACCCTCCATGGAGGATCAGCTATGCAGGGGCAGAGTGATGGTGCTCTGACATGGTCTGTAGCTAGACACTGAGTGCACAGGCTCTGGGATTTCCCGAGTGGTGCAGGCCAAGATCAGCCCCCACCTGTGTTCTGCCCAGAGTCACCCTACATGAGCTATGATGCAATCTGAGATGGCTGCTAACTGGCTGGGCTTGGAGATCCACAGACAAAATGTGGATGTTAAGCTAGGCTGGCTGCTGCTTGTTTGATAGGACTTAGGAAGTTGTGAAACATGAGCCAAGACTAGCCATTCAAATGGAAAAGTTATGGTTAACAGTTTGAGTGGGCCAGTAAGTTGGTGGGGTGGAGTCTCAGGGAATCACCAGGGTGGGCCAAATAGTGTTAGCTGGATTGATGGAATTTCAGATATGGTACCACCTGCCAGCTTTGTGGTGCTGTCAAGGAAGGGCTGAGAAATGGGACAATGGCCCCTGCCTACCTTTCTTTCCGAGAGAAATCTGTCCCCCAACTTCTGCCTTGATGCCAGACACTTCAGTTCCTCCCTGTATGTCACTGGTGCCTTTCAAGCTGCTACCCCAGCGCTGAACCTTAGAGGGAGTGAGTATAAGTCCATGTGTGAAGGGGAATTGCTTGGGACTCCAGAAGTTTCTTCCACCAACTTAATCCTCACTGGTTTTTGCAGCTAGAAGTTGTAGGGACTTATCTTCCTAGCACTGAACCCCTGGCCTGGGTGGCCTGGTTTTGGGCTGGGACTCCTTGCTCCCAAGATCTCCCTCCCAAATTTTAATCCACCATACATGCATGTGGGACCAGCCCATTCTGCATATCTGCCCTTCCTACTAGTCTGGATGGATGTGGTTTCTTTAATTCAATAGTTGTCAGAGTTTCATTCGACTCAGTTTTTGAAGGTTGTTCTTTGAGGAGATGAGCCATGTTTACCTATGCCTCCATCTTGATCAGAAGTAATAAAAATAATTTACAAGGAAACAATAGTAGAGTAGATGAAGCCAAGAATCAGATCAATAATTTGGAATATAAGGAAGCAAAAACAATCAATCATAACAACAAGAAGAAAAAATACAAAAAACAAGGCTAGTGTGAGCACCCTGTGGGACTTCAAGCATTCCAACATTCACATCATTGGGATGCCAGAAGGAGAAGATATAGAGCAGGAAATTAGAAATATATTTCAAAAAATAATGAAAGAAAACTTCCCTGATTTGGTGAAGAAAATAGACATGCACATCCAGGAAGCACAGAGAGTCCCAAACAAGATGGATGCTAAGAGGCCCACTCTGAGACACATCATAATTAAAATCCTAAAGTTAAAGATAAAGAAAAATCTTAAGAGTAGCAAGAGAAAAGCAATGAGTTATCTACAGGTGAGTCCTCCTAAGACTGTCAACTGATTTCTCAAAAGAAACTTTGCAGGCTAGAAGGAACTGGCAAGAAATATTCAAAGTCATGAAAAGCATGGACTATAGCCAAGATTGTTCTACTTAGAATCAAAGGGCAGAAAAAGAGCTTCCCAGACAAGGAAAAACTAAAGGAGTTCATCATCACCAAACCATTATTATATGAAATGTTAAA
>PVKM010020767.1:0-23109 GCA_004027735.1 Carollia perspicillata
TCTTGCTCAGTACGGTGGTGTTTTTCTGAGCGCAGAGCCCACACACATGGTCTTTCAGGAAATCTATGTAGCATGAAGGAGATGATGTAGAGAGAGCATTTCGCCTAGCGTGTGACACCTGGCAGGTGCCCAGCAAATTATTCACGGGGCACGGGAGAGGGAGTCTAGCTAATCGTCTGTCCCCTGCTAGTAACAGGCCATCAGGGGAGCCCACCAAAGACACGATTGCGGAGGAAGAGACAAGCTGCCCGGAACAGAGGACTGCTTCCTTCCCTGGAGAGGGGCTCTGTGGAAGAACTCCATGGGTCTTGTGAGGGAAGCTGGTGTCAAAATTAATAAGGTCTTTCTGACAAGGCTGAGACGGTTAATTAAAATGAATTGAATGTTAAAGCTAATTGCAGTGCTGTGGCGCCAGAGGTAAGAGCCAGCCAACGGTGGAGCCCATCGATACTAAGAGGCAGCCTGGAAGTGGGGTTTGCACAGACCCCAGGAAGCAAGCAGCTGGCCACAGCTGGAATGAAAACGAATTGCAGTAAAAACGGGCATAATACGTTTCTTTAAAAAGTAGCCATTTGCACCCTTCTTGTGGATTGCTTAAAACAGGAACCAAGAATTATATTGTTAGTTTTTAGGAGAGCCATGTTTTCGCGAGAAAGTACCTGCAAACTTGATATCCAAACCTGGAAAAAAGCTACCAATTGTCTTAAGTAGCTCTAAAGTAAGTAATACTATTTGGCTTGTGTTAAATTATAAAGGTGAAGACTAATAATGAAGCTAAGGAAAATAGCATTTGAAGTTAGCTTGTTTGTGACAGGCACACTCAGTCTTTGTACCACTGGGCCATGACGCGGTTTCTCCAGGTGAAGGACACAGGGTCCACCTCAGAGGGGACACTCCCTAAATGCTATTTGTTGCCTAAAAGCGAGAAAGGTTCAGAATGGGTTAGTACTTTTTTTTTTCTTTAAGGCCTTCCTGACCTAAAGAACCATTTAATATTGTTACATTGCTGTTGGAATCTGATAGTTGCTCAAAGGTAATTGCAAAATATTTATTTTGCTTTTGCCCAACAAATGCATTTTCCATTTGTGTTTTAAAAGAAAAGGAATACTTTCTTCTAGAATTATCTAAGAAGGAAATCATTGTAGGAGATTTTTTCTGATCAAATTATACACACTCTTTGCTTTCCTACTCAATGTTAAGATAAACGGCTCCTTTAATACTGCCCATCCTTTTGTAGGTTTATCTCCCCTGCAAGTTACCCGGGTGCACAAGTCCCAGCTCTCAGGTCACAGACGTCTGAACTCCACAAAGGTGTCCCTCTGCATTGGAGCTCATTTCCAATGGAGTCTAAGCTATTGGTAGAATTGGGCATCGCCACAGACTCTGTGCATAGGGTGAGAGTAACATCATTCCGTCCTCGACCTGACAAAAACCAGGAGTGTGCATCTTCCTGATGGAAATATAACTAGCACTGCATACAGTGGCTTCGACGGGCACTGGATATAGATCACGTAAACCAAACAAAACATCTATGCACTGAATATATCATTAGCACTTAAATGTAAGTTAAAATTACTAATGGATGCATTTAATAGCAAGCATGAAAAACTTATTAAGCTGGTACGTATGGATAGCACTGATTTTACACCTGACCATCAGTATGTGATAGAACTCTTATGAGTTCTCTCATAAACACACTCACAGAGGTGAAATGGAAAGAAAGAGGCACATAGCCAAGAATGTTAGTTGTGACCCACAGGTATTTGGGGGACATCCTTTATAAATCCACTGGAAAGGTCAAATGTATTTTAAGTTACCTCTTTTCAAAATTTGAGACATTTTACAATAAACTTTTTATTACTCTAATACATACATACACACAGAGATGTGTGTGTATTATGTAAAATGAGGAGTAATTTTATGTAATTTTCAAATGTATTTAGCTTCCAAATTTCTATTCCAAAGAAGCTGTTACAATGCATTCGATAGTGTGTTATAATACAAGATCCATTATTTTTAACTTTGCAAATTAGCATGTAATAGACTCGTAAATCACTAAAATTTGAGCTAAAGAATCCAGCTCTTTTGTTTCTATTCCCAAAAAGTGTTTTCTTAATTAATCCTGTCTTTAATGATCAGTAGTAATAAGTAGCACAAAGAAAAAGGTCTATTTTATGTAATCACTGGATTTCTTACTTATTTCTTGGAAGAGTTGTAAATTAAGGGTTTGCAGTACTGGGAGGAGACAACGCCTCTTCTGTTGCTTTGTCTTCTGTGATAGGATCCTAACAATAGAAGGCATTGGTAGAGACAGAATAGCTGGGGGTGGTGATTCCCATAAATGAGTCTAGGTGTCCTGAGAGACTGTGGTAGTATTAATAGATGGGAGAGTCAGAAGGTGGTGTCAGAGGGAAGGAACGTTGTGAATTTGGTTGGAGAAGCAATACATTTTCAAGTTATTCAGGAAGCAGATGGAAGTGAGAGTTTATCTTGGGGAAAATGTTGATGCTGAATTTGATCTTTGTCAAAAATAAAGGTGGAGGTTCTGAGAACCTTGGAATGAGTAAGTTTGTAGGGAGAATGAGAGGGAAGATAGAGGAGAAGAGGGGTGTGGATAGCATCTTGAGAAAATGCATCTAAGAGAGGAAGAGTTAGGAAAAGCAAGAACGATGGTCGGAGGAGAGAGAGGGAATGCAGGTGCAGAGCAGATGAGAAACAAGAGTTTCTTAAAAGTCAGAACAGGCAGAGTAGTCAACAAGAAGCAAGAAAGACTAGAGATACGTGCGATTTCCAAGCACAGGAGGAAGAGGAGGTCAGCCATATTGAAATCCAAAGCTATCTAACCACAAATTGTCAATTTACTAGTCATGGGTGTAGCAACTCACCATCATTCAATGCTATTTTGCTGCTCTTTGCTTATGGGCCACTCCTTGGAGAGTCCTGGAAGGATCCCGTCAGTCCTTGAATTGAATCCCAGGGGTGAAGCAAGGTGCTTCTCCCTGCCTGGGAGATTCAGATGGGGTGTTGTGAGTGGAGCTGGTGAGCTCTGTGCTGGCAAGCAAGGCCTGCCCCGATAGTCTCTGTTTCCCTTTGGGTTTTCGTGTCTCTGGGTTAAGTTATTACCAGCACCCTAGGAAACAATGCAAACATCATTAATTCTTTGGAAGGATGGATGTTTGCTGTTAATGAACAGATGATTTTACAGTGTCAAGATGAGCAGAAATTGAAGAATGGCATCTTTGTCTTGCTTCTTAGCACAGGCTGTGTAGGCATATTAGTAACAAAGCCTCCCAGTTACACTGGAAGCTAATGGACAAACTCTAAATAGTGTTAAGATGACCTAGGGCCAGAATTCTTAGGTAGGTTTAAAGATGGCAGGATTAAAAGCCTTTTTCTGTCTAACTCAACTCAGTCATTGGCGAAATTGGCCCGGAAGCCAATTCTCTCTAGCTGTCTAGAGTAAATACTGTAAACCCGTGCATGAGGCTGGGTTAGACTTCATTCTGGAATTTTTACTTCCAGTCATACCCCTCAGGGTGTTGCACACCCTGTGTGATGTTCCTTGTGTCCACATCTCATCCCCTAATAGAGACGCTTTGAATGTCCCCTGCCTCCCTTTCTTTCCTGCCTTCCTAAATAAGATCCACGGGCCCCAGAGAAGTTTCTACCATTCCCAACCTTCTGGCAGCCTCTCCTCCTGTCTCCCAGTTCATCTCTGCCCAACCTGCACACCTCGGTTTCCCAACCTCACAACCTCTGGTGTAATAGCAAAGGAATGCAGGATCGTAATAGAATTGTAGGAGAAGCAGAGCGGGGAGAGCGAACACCCAGAGATGAATGGATGGCTGTCTGCAAGGAGACTTGTTGGATCAAAGGCTATGCAAGTTTTTCAAGCTTTTACACTACCCAAGTGCCCTGCAGAATGACAATTAATTTACACTCTGCCAACATGGCTAATGGGCTGTAGTGTAATTGTCTGTTTATCTATCTGTTATCCTCATTAGGCTCCAGGCTCTTCAAGGACTTTTCAGTCTCTCAGTGCCCCGGGTAGAGCAATTATCTGGGCACAGAGTAGGCACCTAATAACCCACTTCCCTTTCTTACCTCTAAATTCTCTGAAGCCGCCCAAAAGTGGGGCACTTGGTATTCTAGGATATATGGATAAATGATACAGCATAGTGGGTGGCAGAAGGGTTCTGAATGTTTCCCCAGATCTCAACACACTCACAAACTCTCGTACAAAGTTTAACATCTATATTTTAACCCAAACATGCATAATGCAGTCTTCATTTACAGTTTGCTTTACATAACCCTTTAACATGTAGCCCCTTATCGTTTAGATAATCCTTTAATATGTGTTATTTGATTTCAATGAGCATGGAATGCTGAAGTTGCAGAAATGTAGAGGTGCATATATATGGTTATCTTAACTAAGTATCTTCCCAAATTCAACTGTTTTAGTAAATGAAATGGCAGTAAGTTTTTGCAAAGTGAAAATTTTGAGACCACATTACTATGGCAATTATTTTGAAATGTCATGTCAGATTATACACTTTTTTTTCTGGGACAGAAACTAATTCTCTCAAAAATCTTCAAAGCATGTACTTACTGGCATGTGAAATCTTTCATAAAGTGATAAAATCCATATTATGAGGCTTTACTGCAAAGAAGAAGATAAAGTTCCGAGATTATTTACTTAAGATACAAATGGAACAGTTATCAACTGTGTTTTCGAGAAATGCAGCTACAATAAGGATACGAAGATTTCGTGACACACGAGTGTTCGCTGAGAACACACAGTCTGCATCACGTGGCCCAGGAGATGTGCCTACGAAGAGGAAGTCACGGTACAATGAGACGACTTCTGCGGTAGGGACTGAAAACAAATCGTGTCGAAGGAAGAGGGAGAAGCAGCTCACCTTAGAACTGCTTCCCTGTGTCAGAGTTTGTTTGAGATATTCCTATTTCAAAAATGTTTGAGCTTTTCCTATTTCCACATTTTTTCTCATGGTGCCGAGTGGGCATGATGCTCTTAGCTACCTAAGTTTTCTGCACATCTGCTCACGAGACAAAAGTTCACTGAGCATCCGTGTGCCAAGTGCCTAGGCATGAAGAATGCTTCCAGCTGGCCAAGAAATCGAATGCCTTTTGTCACAGATTTTATACATAACAATCAAGTTCAATCCATGCTTTATAATTTTATAAATATATATAGAGAAAGAGAGTGTGTGTGCATATAAATATCCGTGAAGATGCTTATTGCTTTATTAGTTATAATGTGCTTCATAAATACCTGTTGAATGACTAAATGGCTGACAATAAATTCGTGTATCTAATGATTTATAGTTAGCCAATTTATGTTATTTACAAAGCAATACCTCTAAGCCACAATCATGGAACACTCAAAAAATATTTGGCAGAACCATAATGGAGACAAAATTAAGAAAAGGATAATAATGGTTAGGAGAGCATAAATGGTCAAGAATAATGGTGAGTGAAATAATACTTGTTCTTAATAGTATGACTTTGAACGAAAACATAGACCTCCTGGGGATGTCCAACCTGCATCACAGTGGAGGAAGAGCTGTCTTAAGAGCTGTCACAATTAAATACACTGTGACACGTAGTCACAAAAAAAATCTCATCATGTTTCATGTAAATTTACTGTTTTGTGTTGGGCCACAATCACAGCCATCCTGGGTTGCGTGCGGCCCGTGGGCCACAGGTGGGACACCCCCGCCTGTATCTCTGCGGTAGATTCTCTCTATTTCACTCCTGGCCAGCTCTACATAAGGAAGATATTCTAATCTATTAAAAGTACTAATATTTAATATAGTTATACCTACCCAACGAAGACATACCCTAGATATTTAAGTTCTGCATTGATAAAATGTAACAAATTGTTAATTCATGAGTGATACAATCCAAGTGACTATCTCTGATAGCATTGTCGTTGTGTTGGCAATGGAATCGTGTGGTATTATAATAGTATAGGAATTTTTTAAAGTATTAATAAACATGAACCACCTTCATATACTTTTAGAGACATGAATCAAGCACTTAACTGGGCCAGTTGAGGCTGAGAAAGAAAGGTAACTGTGTGTAAAATGGGGAAAAAATGGGCCCACTATGGTATCAGAGACTGAGATTTTTGCCAGGGATGCAGTTAGCAGACGAATTCACACTTCCTCTGCATTTCAGTCATGAGAAACGAGAGACGAACCATGTTTAGTTTTTTGATTTCTGAGAACATGTAAAGAAGCCTTCGGAACATTGCTGTAAGTGGAACATTGCTGAAATAGCTCTGCCCATCTTCTCGCTGATGAAGAAAATACTGACTTGGACGGAAATGAAATCCCGGCCACGCCCAAGTTACGAGGGTTGACATTGGCAGGCGTGCACACAGCTATCAGCATCAACACATTTTATTCTAGCGGGCTTCCTGGTGTTACAATACACTCTTGTTTTGAATTCAAGGGGTATGGTTAGAATAGTTCAAAGATTCACCGGAACGGCAACGAGGCTGCTGAGGAAAAGGCAAAAACAACCAAGCTTCAATGCTAGGAAATCAGAAAGTGCTTTAAAAGGCACTGGCGGGAGGCACAGTGATGCCTAAGTTGGGTCGTTGCCAGAGGGAACGTGCTGAGTGGCGTCCCCGGGGAATCCTGGCTGTGTCACACTCTGTAGAGTCTTGCAGCATCATGTCACTAGGGACGTATCAGGCTAAGGGTGAAAAACTCTGTCTTGACCTTGAAAAGTTTGGCTATAATCAAGCACCCCTTTCCTCTTGTTCGGACTGATGGCCAGCAGAACTGGGGTGAAATAGACCACCCATAAAAGTGGAAACTGATTCCTCTTTCCTTACAAGATTCCTTTGTGATTTCTGAACTCCTTAACCGTTGATTGACAGACATCTGACAGCTCTTGCAGATTAGTTTGATATGTATATATTTCCATTTAAATTGTCTCCTGTCATTGATTTTTGTCACTCTTCTTATTTTTATCCCAATGCTATTTCACTAATACAATTTAGAATATTGGAAATTGGATCTTCAAACTTCAATTCCAGTGAATCTATTATGTCTCTTGAGAAAGCAGAACTTACATGATTTATTTTAAATTATACTTTGTTTGGATATATGTGGAATACATACTTTTAACTGAATTTATTATGTTAAAAGTTCTCGAACCATGGAATCGCATTCTGGTTTAATTGCCTGTGAAATTCTGTGCACGTTGGCATGTTACATGGTTCCCTTCTCACCTCAATTCAAGAATAATAAGAATGCATGTTTCCAAAGTAGGAGAGTCTAGATGTAAGTAAATATATATCTTTAGACACTGAGGTATCTGTTTGGAGATCATATACCACAGATAATGTGTTCTAAAGTTATGTGATCCTATTTTAAAACATGATGGACACAGAGGAAATCGTATATAATCTGAAGTCTATTTGCCTTCAAGTACACTTACTTGACCTACCGAATATTGTATTTTTAATTTTAATGTGGCAATAAGATGAGGAGAGGAGAACACCAAAGTAAATTATAAACATTGTAATAGATCTAATTTAGCTCTAATAAATATAATCAAGAGTGAGCAACATAACCATTGGCTAGCAGGTTTTGAATTTAAGTGTGTATCTCAAAAATGTTTTTAACACTTATGAATCAAATTGTTACGGAATTAATCATGGCTTTGAAATGGAGATGATCTAATTTTACATGCACACAATATCTGCATTTGATTACCTCATTGATACAGCTACATGTGCATGAAGATAGGTGCATTGGCCTGAGTAGTGAAGAGATACTTTAGGGGGAATTACAGCAACACTAGCGATCCCTGTAATATGCTTTCCATTGTCAAGAAAGGGTCTCTGTGGAAACTGATGAGTTTATGACATGATTTCAGATCCTTTAGTTTCTAAAATGATACGCTCTCATTGAATTCATGGAAGAAGGGTTGTTATAAGGCAAGACAACCTTTAGACTTAATACATATCAGCTTAAGTTCTTTGGTTTATAGAACAAAGAAAATCCGCAATTGATCTCAGAGAAAGCAAGACTGCCTATGTAAAACGAATAATGTAATTGGCCCAAGAATGAATGTAGCCGGATGTAGACACCGAGATCGTCACCAGGACACCATCTGTGAGTCGCGGCTCCTGGTCCGCAGCAGTGCAGCCCAGTCACACAAGCATCGCAAAGCAAGCGCTGCCCGAACAAAGCCAACGTTGCCTTAGAACGCCATGTACCATGACGCAATCCTCCAAGCCCTTTCTGTTTACATGTACCTTCACTTCAGTTACTCTAGCCTCTGCTGAACAGATGTCTCCTACAAGAGAAGACAGCAAAGAGAGTACATGATCTTTTGGACAGTTCCTTCCAAGTTGAGGACACTTTGCCGGACCGACTTCCAGTCCCTTACGAGGTGGAAGGTATTCATCAGGGAGCTGTTTTATTATGCAGCCCATTTTGTGTATTATGAAGTTATCGTTAAAATCCAGAAAGGTTCCAGGACATAGCAGTGAGTGATTTTTTTTCAAATTTGGTAGGTCTTTTCCTAAGACTGACGAAAGTAGTCTTCTTAGATATGCAGAGCACGATGATTAGCATTGGTTCTTTCAGATATTACGCCCAGTGACACCTCTCCGAGGTGTAAGAGATTTCTTCTTGGTGGTGTGTCCGAGCAAAAGTTCCCCGTGTGACAGGGAGATTAAAACCCATATTAACTCCCGCAGTGTATAGAAGATGGATTAGACTTGGAGAAAACTTGGTACTTATCTGACCGTGCCGCTGGAATGGACGTGCGGGCTGATAATTAATTAGAGTGCCTGCTTTCCGAAGACCAGAAATGTGCCCCGGGCCTCGTCTGAGGCCCGAGCCGTTCTTCTATCAGAGCTGCATGGTCCTAAGTTTCTTCTCGAAGTTGGCAGGGACATAAAAGCTATCCAACGTTAAATTTTTCATGAAAGAAATGCCTGTATTTTCAGAACACATAGCCCCTAATTAGATAAATTACCCCTGATGGAATAAGCATCCTGCAATAGCAGGAAAGAAACCAAATTTAATTTCCCAGTGCCATAGGGAGGTCTTGACTATTTGAAAACTGTCTCTCAATCTCAGGAACTGTGCTTTCAAGGGCTAAGCTAATAGAACTGAGCAGGAAATAAGCCTTATTAGCATTTTCTAAGGAATTCTGAACACAAAAGATATATTTACAATAATAGCCAAGACATCATCTACAATTGAATCCGACACTGGCAAAAAGAAAAGGCAAATTGAATCCATTAAAATGACATCAAATAAATTATGATATTCATTTTCTTGTACACTAGTTATCACTTTTTAATTTTTAAAAATGTGTTTGGATATCTCTAGATCCTAATAAGGGTAATGTGTAAGCATTGATTTGGACGACTTATGAAACATTTATATACATGTTATTCACTTGTTGTTCTTAATTCATAACAAAGCTCTCTCCAGGCCCCTCACTTTAATCCAGCTTGTCAATCGCTGTATCTATAATAAGGAGGCCTGGAGGGATGTATTGTTTCTTTCCCAAACAATTTAGAAGTATAACCTCTGGCTTTTTTTCCTAAGGAATTGTTCTGCATTCTTCCACTTGGCACTGGGTAATTGAAGCAATTTGTGTTTTTTTAGAAACATATTGATAGTACTCACTAAATGTAAATATAATAACCATATTATTCACTGGGTTTGGAAAGGAAGCAAGAGATTTTCACGGGTCTGCGGCTATAATCAAGGAAACAAATAACCCTTTTTAGTAGACTTTTAACATCGGCCTTTCCCCCCATTTATAACGTTTACTAGACATTTCTAAGATCACGCTGGCGCTGGTGTTCATGGCACTTTACAAGGAAGGTGGGGGAAGGGATGAGCGTTCCCAGCCGCTGTGCAGCACCTGTTCTCATGCTGAACTTGCAGAAGCCGCCAGTGAAAAGTCAAAGGTGCTCCTCCCTCCTCCTTGGACCCACGGGGAAAGACTGGCTTATGAAAGCATTGTCTGCTTACCTGTCTCTGTGGGTGGATGGGGGGCCCTTCCTGTCGCTCCACTACAGAGCGCTCTGTGCCTCTCACCTGTACACAAGGGTCCCCCTCAACGCTTATTTCTACCAACAAACCACACAGTGCATCCTGCTCTCGTGATGAAACCAGGAACTCAGCGACACTCATAGATATCACTGTACCATTCAGTAGAAACATTAATTTTTTGAATCTAAGGCAGAAAGGTCAAGTCTCCTTCCATCACCCTTTATCCCCCTCTTTACCCTCTCCACCTGCCCCCAGGCCCCTTTCCCTCTGGTGGTCACCCGACTGTTGTCTGTGAGGTTTCATTGTTGTTGTTCTTTTGGCTTCATCCCTTCACCTTTTTCAACCAGGCCCTGCGACACCCCCCATCTGACAGCTGCCATTCTTTTCCCTGAGTCTGTCTCTACTTTGTTTGTGAGTTTATTTTGTTCTTTCGATTCCACGTACAAGTCAGATCGATGGTACGTGTCTCTCCCTTACTGGCTGATTTCACTCAGCATTGTTAACGGTGGGGTAAGTTAGAAATGTCGAGGAGGAAACAAGCAAAAGAAAGGGTCCATCCTTCCCAGACAACATGCGCGTCTATTTCCAAGCACTTAAAACATTTTTATCTTCCAAAATGTTCACTAAAATTATACATTGGCTTAAATGGTTGCAATAGAACTGGCTGAAAAAATGCTTAATCGTTTTGAGAACACAGTTCTTTCCACAGTGTGTATCTTTGAATGATAATTTTATAAAGAGATGGAGAAAATGAAAAAAAAAATCTAAGGCAGAAAAAAACCCCACAAAGCTTTGGCAGAGAAACCGAAGCATGTGGAAATTGAGATGATTAAAGTACAATCAGTTATCACTTCAGTGACCAGAGTGCTCTCACATATGCTGGCTGCCATACAGAGCCAGGCATCTTACGATTCAGCAGGCTGCGTCCCAAGTATCTGCCGTGGTTTCTCAGGCACTGGGACTAGTCACTTCCGTCTCCAACCTCCCAGGACGCTTGACTGCTATCTCTTTTAATGTACTTACTGTGTACACTCTTACTGCTTACTCTTCGTACTCTGTGACGCTACAATTACTTGTATATGTGCCGGTATCTCCTCTGTTACAGCCTATTAAGATAAGGACCTCGCTCAGGGCTGCCATACCTTCAGGGGTTTGTTTATTGAACATGATCAGTAATCATTTGTTGATGGATTAGTGACTGGCTTTGCAGGTTCAATTTTGAATCAAAGACAGAGATGTGTAGGTTGATATATAAAGAATGCTTTTAAAAAGAACCCTTTTGTTTCCTAGAGAGTGCCCCATGGGGGGCAGTTCTTAGGTGAAAACGTAGAGTGTGGGTCAGGTTCATTTTTCAGTTTCGCTTTACAAGCTCATCAGTGTATCTAATCTTCTGGCATGACATCCATCAGAAATTTATCCACATCCCTTCAGCGTATAGCACATTTAAAGTAGGCTTATAGATTTTTCAGCTATAAATTTTACTTAAATGTTTGCTCAAAAAGTTATGTTTTTATGGGAGAAAACATTTTCTTTTTCTTTTCTTCTATATGATCCCCATGTTTTCTGAAACTTCCTTATTCCAATAGTAATGAGAGAATTAATTTCCTGATCACTAAGGTATTTTCCCATAGTTTTTTTTTTTTTTCTTTTTAATTAGTAGGATTTAAAATAATGCAGAAATATAAGAACATTAGTTGGGTGTGTGTTCCCATTAGGTCATTTTACCTCACCAGAGCCTATCACACTAGTAAGATATGTTAAAAAATAAAAAAGAGAAGAAAACCACAAAATACAGACAGCTCAGTAGAAATACAGAGGTATAACAAAAATAAAAATACACATAAAAATGTAAATGTTGTTAACAAGCAAAAGAAATAGTTTCCCCGGTGGCTGTTGATAATTGTAACACACTTTCAGGGAATTGACTTCCCTGTTATTTTAATGTTTACAATGTACACTTCTCTGTGTACCATATTATGAAATGTACTTAAAGTAGGAACCAGTCAAAAGCAAACTATGCTGATGTCATCATGGTTAGTGCTTTAGCCCATGGATTCAACTGCCAACGAGAATTTGTTCCAGTTTTGTTTGATGGTGGTACAGTTACCTTGTTTGGTTTTTATTCTCCATTCCTCTGTTAACATCTGAAGCTCAGGAGAAGTTACGTTGAAACTGGCAGTTGTACCTTGGCTATGCAATGTCCGTCCCATAGCCCTGCATCTGCGAAGGAGGGCCCGCTACACGGAGTCTCACCCTGCAGAAGCACAGCGTGTAGTCTCCACGTGTGCAAAACAGTGGGTTGGAAACACTTGAAGAACTCTAGGAATTTTGTCTGTACACAACTCACTTTAAATGATTTGCTTCTTAAAAACATGTACACGTTCTCCATCAGCCATTTGTGTGTGTCTGCCTATGCATATACAACACATTAGCCAAGCCATTCCCCTGCTCTGAAAAAGTACATCTGTAACTCACATTGATATTGGGTCGAGAATAAACCAAAACATGAGAGGTTTCGACACAAGCATCCCAAAAAATGCCTATAGTGTAAGTTTCCTGCCTGGAGGGTAGCAAGGGAAATGATAACATGGAAAATTAGGGAGATCAGATTTTACCTAAATTTTTATTAAATTTCTAAACTTGATTCCCTGAGCATATATGGATTTAATCATAAGGACAAATGAAATATTGTCTTATATGGACATGAAATTAATCACTTGTCACATGTGATCTCTTTACTTTTATAAATACTTATTTATCTGTTTTAAAGGCTGAAAGAAAAAAAGGAAAAAGGAGATCTTACCATTTTTGACAACATGGATGGACTTGGAGATTATTATGCTAAGTGAAATAAGCCAGTCAGAGGAAAGACAAATAGAATATGACCTCACTTATATGTGGAATCTAATGAACGAAATAAACTGATGAGCAAAATAGAAACAGAGACATGGACACGTGGAACAGACTGACAGCCGTCAAAGGGGAGGGGATCGGGGAGCTGGATTCAAGAGGGTGGAGTAATTAAGAAAAGAACCCACAAACAAGCAGAGACACAGACACAGTGTGGTGAGAGCCAGAGGGACAGCGGGGCGGGTAGGTGGAGGCGGGCCAAGGGGAGGTAAATGGGGCAGGAAGCGATGCCGTGTGCAGATGAGGTTTTCTTGAGTTGCACACTTGGAACGTGTATGGTTTTTTGAACAAATGTCACCCCAATAAATTCAATTAAAAATGCATTTGGACGCTTAGGTATACAAATGATTAATTTGCAATGAAACTCAAAAGAAGGAAGTTACACATTCACAATCAACATGTTTCGCACCACGTAACACAGTTTTATATATAAAATGCACAAATGCAGGTAATCACACAGTATAAGCATACATATCGAAAGACAGACAAAGAGGTCATATAACTCACTCTCCGGTGATCTGCTTCATTCACTCAACAACGTGTCATTAACCTCTTTTCATTTTCATACCTCGAACACTTATTTGAATGATGGGCCTTAAGTATCTATATAGTGTTTCACCAAAGAGATGCATCTCCATAAACTACTCAGCCTTCTCCCTATTAACTGGATGGAAATACTGCTCTCTCTTTGTGATTACCATAATAGCATTTTGACATCCATCCTTCTGTGAACATGTTTGAATATATTTTATAACCATTTCTTTAGGGAAAAAAAAATCCTGAATGTAAGTTCGTCAACGTGGAATTTCAAGAATGTATCCTTTTTAAAAAAGCTTTCACGCCGATTGTCATCATGCTCTCTGGCAGCCTTAAGAAATAACAAGACTCTTGTCAAGCCTGGCTATTCCAGTTTCTTTAATTTTTGCCAAACTGTCAAAGAATAGCGTCTTGAGTGGATTTGCTTTCTGAAACAAAAATTACGACTGATGTCGAAATATTTAAAACAATCCATTCATTCTTCTTTCGGTTGTACCAGAAGATGAAACGCGTCATGTTGGCGGTAATATCACACAGCGTTTGCCCACAACATAAACCACCAGGTTTTTTCTGGCCCGTCTTAACTCAGCTCTTTCGCATACTCTCTCCGTGCAATGTTCATTTGAACGTGAGTATCAGTGGTACTTTATATTTATTCTGAACGTTGTTACTGCAGATGTCCGTCTCAGCCATTCAGTTACCTTGAAGTGTGACCATACTGCAGACGTGCTTGTTTACCCATCAGGCATCGTGCCTCCCCCTTTAGCGCTGCGCCCTGTACAAACTCAGTGAGCACTTGGTAGAAGGTTGACTGGGACGATCCAAGAGCCAAGCTCTTCTAGCACCTCTTCTAGTTTGACAGTCCATTTTCAACCCTCTTGCAGTTAGATTGTCCAGTCAGCTTTCAATCTACCTAATATTATGCTTATTCAGAAGATGTTTCTCCTACTTACTTACCCGTGAGAATCTCAGGAGACACATTGTCGAATGCCTTGTGGAGATCAGTGTCTGGTGGACAGGGTTCAATAAAGAATCCAAGGACCTGGGCTTTATTTTCACTTTCTTTCTTTTCTAGCTGGTTATTTTCTGTATTGAGATTTTATTAGCATCTCTTAAAATATAGGACTTGCCGTAATTTTGTTTTTCTGTCATCCTTCAACTTCACCAGAATACCTTAATCTTTTTTCCAAAACCCAGGATACAACTCTTCCATAGAAGGAACTCTCAGCAACCATTACCTAAGTCATTGTACCTTTTCCTTAATCAAGGACACCTGTCCGTGTGCAGCTCACATCAATGTCAGGTACTTTAAACAGCATGAGGAACCCGGTAACGACCCTCATTAGGTGCTTTCGACAGGAAGTCGGGCACCACACACACACTCTGCTTCACTATCATGACTCTACCTCTTTAGTTGTAATGGAATTAATACATTTGGCTTCTTCTGGACAATCTGTGTTTGCTGCATAGGTGCGCCCCTCAATTTCAGGATTTGGGTGGGGTACCCTTCAGCAGTCTGCTAATCTGTCATCGTCCCCAGATTTCCCCTTTAGTCATAACCCTTAAGCTTGCTGACTGCTCCCCATTTATCAGCCAAACGGGAGACCCAGCCACGTGTCTTTAGAGTGAACATGGGTGGCTCTGTGGAACTTCCAGCACTCAGCCAACGGTGTATGTCGTCTGACAGAGCGGACACAGTTTTGTTCCTATGAACATTCTAATCTTCAGCTCCTTCAGGCTCTGAAAAAAATTTTAAAAAGGAAATCCCACACTTGTTCGATAGCGGTCTCCTCGTGGCGTGAAGGGCTGTGTGGCCTCCCAAGGTAACCAGTGTAGGCAAGAGCATTGATTTTGTTGAATAAACTAAATACTTACTACCTTATAAGTCCATTATTGTTAAAGCTCCTATATCTTATATATGCTCATTATTTATTTTTCCACATAGGTATTATATCTTGGCCAACCTAAAAATGACTATATAGTGGAGGTAAAATAACACTGTATTTATGAAGCGTTAGGTGCAACAGTTTTGATCAAGGTAGCAATAAAGCACACTGTTCCATGCTTTATTTATTATTTACCCAGAACCCTCAGTTTGTTTGCTGTTGACACTTCTTCAGGAAAGATTTCTGCTTGTGGTTTTTCTCACGCGAACACCTTGACTGATGAGTTTGTAGCTCTCACTCACATCACTACAAACAGTTTCATAGGTTGAGAAAAGAAAATGCCACCCACGATCACCAAATTATATTATTGCAATGGTATTTGGGAACACACATAAAAATTCAAATCGAGAGCCTATTTTTGAATGACTAGTATACCTAGGGATGTGCTCTCCTGGTTTCATGTTGACACTCCCTGCTTTTGACTCATGATCATCTTATTCCGAAATGCCTGTTTCTCAAGCATCCTTTGGGCAATATTTTAAAGTTACTGAATGCATATAGAGCGGTTTATAACCTTCATCATGTTGAGAGAAAGCACTTTCTCTTTTAAGACATCCTCTTCCACACCAACATCCCACAGCACAAGTGTATACATAATGTTAGTAATGTTCACGCAGGAGTTCCGACTAGGAGCCTGCGTGAATTTGAGGCCGTGCGGTGCGGTCGTCCGTCAGGCTTTATGAGGTAAATAGGGGACAGAAATAGAGGCACATTACAGCCGTAATGTTCCCTCCCGGAACCACTTCATTCTGGCTCTCAGTGTGGTTAGACTCAAGAATTCTTTAAATGAAATGGAAGTCTTGCTTGGGAACTGGTTCAAGTGAAAAGAGAGGCAATAGGAAACGCATTTTAATTTTGCGTATTTTTCTTCCTTCGGTATTTCTCCCCCTCCGCCCTGCCTATGTAATGGCAAGTTCATGTACATAAGCCATGATGGTTTCCAGAGTTATGTGCCACCATATCTTGCTTTTCTATGAAACCAAATGACTAATCTGAGTGCCACATGCCACCTTAAAGATAATATTATGGAAAAATAACTGGCTTTTACTATGCTGGGAGAAACAATTGCCTATCACAACACAGCCACCCACAGGTGTGATCTGATGTGCGGATTCAAGTTTGACATTTGCACTTGAACTTTTTAAATCTTATCAAATGCCCTAAGACAGCTTTCTGGGAAGAAAATATTTCCCACCAAACTTATAAAACACATTTTTCCCCTGACAGACGTGGGTAAATATTACATAATGGGAAAAGATGTTTAATCCGTACAAACTGTTTTTCTACCTCTAAGTAAAGGCTTCCTTATAGAAGTAATCCTCACATAAAATGAATTTTAAATAAAACACAAGAAACCACATTTTTAAACTTTAAAATTCGTTTAGATTCCGTTTTTTATGTGTTTGTAACATCCGATGGCTGGCATGAACTTCAACAAACCAGAAGGGAAAATATAATCCCTCCCAAACTTTCAAAAACAGTTTTTCCCCAGGAATGTGTAGAATTTGTGTAGCAGGAAAGTTGGTTTACTATGTAAGTGTTATACTGTCCAATATCACAACGATGTTTCCTAAAAACATGATTGCTGTTTCAGCTGAATTTTAACTAAGGCTGGGAAACTGATACATTTTCTCTTTTAGGCTTCTGTTGAGCCGATCTTAAATGTTTCCTGTGAGGTTTCCTATCAGCCACTCAGTCAGACACCAGTTGCATTTCATGTGGGTATCACTTGGCTCAGCCATCTTTAACAATGGTCAGGGCCATGGAGAATATGAATGCAAGCTTGGAAATGTCAAAAGAAATAAAAATGGCGAGATATAAAAATAGCTAAGTACAACATTTGTTTAGCGCTCATAATTGATTATCGAGGGCATGAAAGTCAGGCTGTGTAGAGTAGGAGTTTAAGACTTCTCATCCTTGTTTACAAGATCTCCTTACTGTTAGAGATTTTTTGCCTCAATTTTTAACTGTATTTCTTTTTTAGCAAATCATGTTTTTTCTATTTAAAAACCACACAAACATTTCAACTATAACTACAGCATGTCCCAATGACTAAATGACTTTCAAATATAGCCTCTTCAGATTCATGCTAGAATTTTCCATCCATTTTTCTCTTAAATATTGAAAGCGTGTATCCAAGCATCCCAGATTTATGGAGCACCTTATTCAATGGAGCCGCATCCGCCACGACTCCTCCAGGATCGAGAACATGCAGCTCTGAGACGCTGGCCTCCGCCTGCTGCCTCCATCCATTAAAAGCCATCCTGCAGGATGGAGAGACTCGGCTACCAGATGACTAACTGCCTTTAGAGAATACATATGTGGTTTTCTCAGAACAGCCTGCATAGTTTACCTTGTGAAAAATTCCCTTCTCTCCATTTTAATGTATTTATTTCTTCACATATTTCATTATATTCTCTGCATTTCCTACATCCATCCTTGCTTGGCTTTCACTCACATAATCTAAAACTCTAGTGTATTTTTCGAAAACTATGAGGACTACAAAAAGCATAAAAACAGCAAAATGGTGGTTAGGGAGCTTTTTTTTTCTTCTTGTTTTCCAAGGAATATTTTCTGTGAATGTACCATACTTTAAAAAAAATACAAATGAGGAATTTCAGACCGCTCTTCTTGGTCTCTAAAACTAAAGCAATCAAATGAGTCCTTGGGGATTAGTGACCATCTTATTGAATCTTAGGGTCATGTTTTCTAATGATACGCCAAGTGCCCACTTTACTCATTCAGTCTTCGTTGTATGTGTCACTCCGTCTGTCCACACCATGACGCCGTGCACGCGGCATTGAAGAAGGCAACCAACCCATCCCTGCCTTCCTGGGCTTTAATGGGAAAAACAGACACTGAACAAATAACCATGAGAATAAATGTGTTACCCCCAAAAGTGACATGTTAAGGAAGCATTTAAACGTCAGAACTCTGTGCTTGCCTTCCTTCTTCGCAGGCAGGCTACATGGAGGGAACTGTGCAGGGAGCCTACTGTGGTCTAAAGCATGGAGTAGACTGTGGTTCTCCACCGAAACAGATTCATCAGCAGACTGACTGTCCAGTTTGACTTCAGAGTTGCTGAAACCTGGGGGATATCCGAGTCAGTTTCCAAACCAAGTGAATGTTTTTTCCCAAGTTTTTAGACGGTCTTTGTTTTTGTTGTTAAGGCAGTGAAATCTTTTGTTTGACTATTACCTGGGAGACATTTTCTTCTGCTATAAACTAAGAGGATTGAATATGTTGTGGAAAAAGAAAAATGTGGCCAAGATTTATATAAAACAGAGGGGATTAGGAAGGACAGCAGAGTTTTGGAAGAACAAGCCCAGGTGAGCATTAGGAAGAAGAAAGCAAGCATTGTTTAGAGTAAAAAAAAAAAAAAGGGTTTCATGGATACTACACTGCATATATTTTAAAAGACAGCATATTTTAGCCCTGGCTGGTGTGGCTCAGTGGACTGAGTGCTGGCTTGCAAACCACAGGATCACTGGTTCAATTCCCACTCAGGGCACATGCCTGGGTTGTGGGCCAGGTCCCCAGTAGGGGGCACATGAAAGGCAACCACATGTTGATGTTTCTTTCTCTCTCTTTCTCCTTCCCTTCCCTTCTGTCTAAAAGTAAAATTAATAAACTTAAAAAAAAACAAAATAAAAGCCTATTTCAGTGATACACTTTTCTCTTGGTTTTTATCTCTAATACCTGTCTGCTTGGACATCACCTATGCTTTTCAGATACAGAAGTGTATGTAACCGTGGTCTTCCACTGGCTCCTTTCGTCGGGATTTATATAGTTTGAGAGCCCTGCAACCTAACCCGTAGTAAGAAGCATGCAGGTTTGGGGGAGTTCCTGCTATGCAATAATTTCTCTAGTATTCCATTTTATCAATTTGCGTGGAGTGTTCAGCGCCAGGGGAGGGGGTGGTTTGTGACAACAGACTCCAAAGAGTTGGCTTTCAGATCCTTTGAGACTTGAAGCGTTGCCGTTGTGTTTCATTATAGTGAATACAAGTAGTCTCCTGTGCTGTGTCTCCTTACGCCCTTGGGATATGGGCTCTCTCCTCGGGCTCCCTGACTAATTTACGTGCCTGATGACTTCTGGGCAGCCTGTCAGATGCATGCCTTCCCTGTCAGTCAGTCCGCCCATCCGTCACTCTCCTTTCCTTTTAACCCATGAATTGAAGCACGGAATAGGCACTGTCTCTGGTTCCTTGTGAGAAGTACTTTAAATAAAATCCCTAAAACGGAGCTTGCCAGCTTGTCAGCACAGAAGACTTGTTTGACAAGGAAGTTAAGTAACAACATTAAGAGTGCACTAATTATATAGATCAGCGCAAGCATGCCTCAGATGTAGCGGCCAAGGTCACTGGGAGTCAGAGTGGCCGAAAGCAAGAGTGGAACTTGAGTGAAACAAGCTGACTCTGGAAGGATGGGCGAGAGGTGGATGGAGAGGGAAGAAGGCAATTCCACGGAGGGAGAAGAATTTGCAGCAAAACTGGAGTCAGGCATAGCCAGGAAACAGAGCTATAAACAAATATGGTATAGATTACCTGAAATATGTTAGCTTCTTAGAGGAAAAAAATGAATAAAGCATGTATGTAAACAGGAACTAGAAGAAAGTTTGGGAGAGGGAATGGTTGCCAGTAAAAGTTTAACTGAGGAAAATTTCATAAACAACATGATTGACAGAAAGCTGCAAGAGAATAGAAAGGCCTAGAAAGGTCATTTCACATACAATCCAAAACAACCAGTTGTCATCTGCCATCAATTTTCTTTGTATCTGTCAAGGCCTTGAGGACGTGGAAAAATCAAATTATTTATCTAATGAACATAAATATTAGGACAACGTGCTAATTAAGGAATATTGATCAGGCACCTGTGCTTCAAAAACGTGTTTCTGATTATATGGAAGTTACAGGTTAATCAAGTAGTTTGGAAAATAATGAATTAGATAATTTTGCAGGTTAAATAATACTGTCAGTCTTTCACAGTTGCACTAATTTTAGTCCTGCAAAGAATTTGCGTGTCATGCAAATTTCTTCATCTTCAGTCTTTAACTACGAATCTGAAATGGTGGGTGAAACCTGTGCTATAAATCTCCCACATTTTCCCGAACTATCCGTATGACTCAAGTACTTGGCTATTTTTCTAAAGTGACTTAAGGATCCTCCGTGCTCAATTAAAAATCATTATTCCATTAACTCTCAGACCTAAAAAAAAATCAATGACTTCATGATTCCTAATTAAGGCTTTTTGTTTGGGGCACGTAAAAAGACAGACATTCAGTTGGTGCTCCCATATCCATCGGAGATGCTCTAGTGATTCATCTTGTTCATCTTCCTTGCAATGCAGCTCAGATTCCTGGGCTCTCTTTCTATTGTTGCATCTCTAGGGATTGCAGTCCTTTAGCTATGAAAGAAAAATGACATGGAGACATATGCAAACATAGGATTTATTTCTGAATGAAAACAGACATGTGCTGTCTCTACCCCCTGCTACCATGTTACAACTCTTGCATAAGGAAATAACCAGATGTTTGAAAAATAGAAAATTGGCAAATCTGTTATTCTTCCCTAACCTTGGCATTCTTCTCCTGTTCTTTGATCTGAGCAAGAGAGTTGTGGTCATACCTTATTCATTCAAAGTATTATGCTGATTTTCCTCACAGAGGTTTTGTTTACGGAAAGTTTCTTTATAATTCTTGGCAAAACTTGGAAACTATTTAAAGAGGAATGCAAAGGAGGTATCCGCATGCAAATCACGGGCAAATAAAGATGGCGTGGAAAAACAAATCAAAGGTTTGTAAAACCCACTGTAAGCTGGATCATGCAGTGCAAATGATCTGAGAGGAATTCCTGTTGAGGGATTGTGAATACTGTTTTCAGAGGGAGAAATCCCATGTGGCGTGACTGGGTTTTGTGAGCTCAAATTTAGCAGCACTCTCTCAGTTCTTGGTCATTGCTAAGTTCTTGGTCATTGCTACCGGAAAACACCCATCCTGGTTCTTTTTCTGCCATGCCTATTCCACGTGTGCATTGGTGAGTATGAAGAAATATCTCTTTCCTGAGATAGTGGTCTACACATATTTTTGTATTTGTGGTTTTTTAAATGATGATCAATTGACTAACTGGCCAATAATGTCTTAGGCCTTGTTGATAAGATCTCAACATCGATTCATCCACCCAGTGTTCAGTTCTCCAGCTCACAGGAGACATGTGCCTGTCTACAGAAAAAACGATACTAGAATTGTTTGTAAAATGTGGTGAGCATAATAAAGAAAAAAAAAGAATGCATATATATCTTTTTTAAACAATTTCCTCCTTGGACTTCGTGGTTGTGTTAGACTTTTATCATTATAACCACAGTTTGTTCCTGAAATGAAATTTTATTTTTCATAAAATGCAAAAGATCATTTTAAGACTGGGTGGGCACTGGGGCAAACATTTTGAAAACAGACATTTTTTTTCAAATAATGCAGTCTTTTTTCACACTTCCTTTGTTCCCAGATCAATTGCTTAAAAACCCTAACTCATCTGAGTGAGAGTTGGTAAAATGGAAGCCCTTTTACCTACCAGACAAGAACAAAACACACCCCTTTGATTCGTCCTTTTCTGTGACCCAAACAGCTTTTCCTGTCTTTCTCTTCTTACACTAACTCCACAGTTTTGACTAATTTAATGAATGTCAACTGTTGCTTTTACCTGATTTCATTATTGATCATTTTCCCCCTTCAGTTTTTGCAAGCCATTCCCACGTCATATGCTCACCCCGCTCAGGAACCTCCAAAAGCATCCACCTGATTGCCCACAGCAACGTCAAGTGTTCCTTCCAGTTTACTTTTCTGAGTGCGCCAATGTTCTGGAGCATTGTTTGTTTTTTTTCATTATATTTTATTGTGTATGCTCTGACGGTTGTCCCAGGTTTTCCCCCTTTGTCCCCCTCCACCCAGCATACTCCACTCCCTCGGGCCATCCCCACACCCTTGTTCGTATCCATGGGTCATGCACGCAATTCTGGAAACTCCATTTCCTATGCTGTAGTTTACATCCCCAATGGCTATTATGAGATTATCTATTTGTACTTCTTAATCCCCTCATATTTTCACCTATTTCCCCCACATACTCCTCCCTTCTGGCAATTATCAAAATGTTCTTTGTATCTATAATTCTGTCTCTGTCCTTCTTTTGTTTAGTTTGTTTTTTAGATTCAGTCGTTGGTAAATATGTATTTATTGCCATTTTGTTGTTCATAATTTTGATCTTCTTCTTTTTCTTAAATAAGTCCCTTTAACATTTCATATAATAACGCGTTGGGGACAATGAACTTCTTTAGTTTTTTTTTTTTTTTCCTTTTCTAGAAAGCTCTTATCTGCCCTTCAGTTTTAAATGCTGGGTAGAGAAATCTTGGCTGTATGTCCCTGCTTTTCATGACTTTGAATATTTCTTGCCAGTCCCTTCTAGCCTACAGTTTCCTTTGAGAAATCAGCTAGAAGTCTTATGGGAACTCCCCTATGTAACTGACTGCTTTTCTCTTGATGCTTTTAAGAATCTCTCCTTACCTTTAATCTTTGGTATTTTAATTATGATATGTCCTGGAATGGGCTTCTTTGCGTCCATCTTGTTTGGGTCTCTCTGTGTTTCCTGGACTTGCGTGTCTATTTCC
>PVKM010020768.1:0-23131 GCA_004027735.1 Carollia perspicillata
GACTTCCGAAATTTCAATTTTCTGTGTTCTGGCTGTGTTATTGTTTATAAATATTTGTTGTCCTTAATCTTGGTTGTGAGAGGAGGCACAGTGCTTCCACCTACGCCTCCATCTTGGCCGGAAGTTGTTTTTTGTTTTTTAATTGTTGTTGTCCTTCTTTTGGTTGTGCGAGGAGGCACAGTATGTCTACCTACACCTCCACCTTGGCTGGAAGTGCACCTGCCTAACTTTTAATCATCCTTCAGGTATGAACTTAGATATCATTTTCTACAGGAAGTAATCACTGACAATCCACCCCACGTCCTGGATTGACACATCTCCTCTGTGTGAACACCCACTAATTCACCCAACTAGTGTTCTTCTGCTGTACTGTAATTTTCTCCTTGCTCTGTCTCCTTTCAACTCTGTTGTGGAGCTTTGTCCAGCAGAACCCCCCCTGGCTGTGGCAGATGAGAATGTCTACCAAGACACAATCTACTTGGGGAGGAAAGGTAGCTAGTCTCTCATAAGAGAAGGGCCTTGAGCCTCTTCCTCAATGGGCTTTTATTGGGTTCAATTTGCACAGGAATACAGGTAAAGCTCATCAATCATTGTCAGGCAGTAATGATCAAACGATAGATAACACTCAAAGAACTATGAGGGCTTATTCTGAGTCAGGGTCAGATAGCTAAAGGCCATACAACATTGGGAAGCAAAGTCATTTTATGCTTAGACCCTTATCAGAAAATTAAGGGCATTCTTAGCAAAGCAGGTTTCACAGGATTTCATGCATTCTTTCTAGGCCTGATTGCCCAGGGCAACCACCTGTTCCTGCCCAGGTCTACACCGACCTCCAGCATGGTTTCAGGCAGGGGAAGTAAGGCAGTCAAAAGATTAGGAGACTTCTTGCAGACAGAAGGCTCAGGCTATGTCAAAGCCAAGGGCCGAGGGTCCATCACCCCCTTTTTTCTATAGTCCCCCAAGTCCTTCCCTGATGGCCCCTGCGCAACCATGCCTGTCTTAGGTCATCCCTCCCTTGAGGAATCTTACCCCTCATTGGCTAACCAGTCATCCACCTGGGGCCAAACAGTGTGAAGTAAAGGGGGCAGAGGCAGCACCCCTGTTGGGAAGATAAGCTTTGTCTCCTTAGTGACTTATGGTCCCACGGTCTTTTACTCAGCCTTAGCCATGGGGGTTATAGCTTCTGAAACCAGGCAGGGCGGTTCCCAACACAGCTCTAAGTGCCATCAGAGCAATAACTAATTCTATTTTGATTACCTCTCTGTCTCTTGGTTCATTCTGTGGCAAGCATAAGTGCTCAGTAAAGACTTGTTGGTGGTGAAAAAAAAATAAATGAGGTAACACATAAAGTGACTATCAGAGAATCTGATACATAACCCACAACTCCTAGGAAAATACCTCTCTCTTCTTTATGCTATTCAGATACACTGTTGAGGGATCCACCCTAGCATGTAGAACACGTTTATACTCGTTGATTTAAATACCGATCTCTACTTAACTGGTGACTAGAATCAGTTAACATCAATGGCTAGCACTTAGAATTATGTTTCATATACCCAAGGTACTCAAGAAATGTGGGCTGACTGAATAAATGGGGAGACAACATGCAAACAATTTTAATACAATGTGATAAAGCCCAAAATCTACACAATGGACAACAGAGGCATAGAGGAAGAAATGCCAACTAAGCGTGAAAAATCACATGAAGGATTTAAAGTGTGAACTTTATGAACAGAATCTTTCAAAGGGTAGGAAGAAACAGCATGGACCAAGGAAAAAGGCATTTCACATTTATGATAAGTGATTCATTCAGTATGTGAACTAAAGAGAGAAAAAAAAAGAAAACTAGGAATGATGAGGTTAGGGTGACAGGCAAGGGCCAGATCATAAGAGTCCTTAGGTGCTGGCTGCCAAGCTAAAAGGTTTTTCACATTTCCTCTCATAAATGACTGAGCAAGAACAAAGGATTTTGAGCAGGTGATTATAATACATGTAGATTTGTGTTCCAGAATGCCCACTCTAGTAGCAGAAGTGGAAAGTGGATGTCTGGTGGCAAAGAGACTGATCTGGTGCTAACTCTATCTGTCCAAGGCAATATGGATGGATGCCCAAAGGAAGGTGTTTGTAGTTATGGGAAAGAAAAGTTTTTGAAACATATTATAAAACAATTGACAGAGACTTCTTCTCATAGGACATAAGGAATGCAGAAGAGAAACTCTGGGACAATTCCAAGTTTTCTGCTCTGGGTGATCTGGTATGTAGGAATATCATCACCAATCAAAGTAGAGAAGATAAACGATGTCTTTAAAGTGCTGATGGGACATTCAAGTAGGAATATTCAACCAGCTATTGGGTATAAGCCTAATAGGTCTACTACTTTCTTTTCTGTTCCACAGAGTACATCTCTTCACTTCTACAGAAGGGAAAACTGGGGGTGGGCGGGTCAACTTGACCATTTCTCCAGCTGGACTGCTGTCCACAGGCAGATGCTTGTCATCACTAAGCAGCCCAGTGAAGCCGGTGCCTCTTCCTGTGGGTTGCTGGAGAGAGAGCTACACTTCCCCACTCTGCACTAGACACCACCTAACCTGACTTCCCTCAAATGAAGACAGATCCCAGTGGAAGTACAAGCTGATCTTCTTGACAAAGAATTCTTCAAAGCCTTCCCAACCTTTCTCTAAGAGCTGTCCATCTTTACCTGTTAATTGGGACAGGTAAAGTTCCATACAAGTTCCTCTGCATCTAGGATTTATAGATATCCCCATCACCATGTCATTAACTCCTTATGGAGAACATTATTGATTGTTTTTCAACATCCATGTTCCATTCTCCCTTCCTAACAGCATCCAGATTCATACTGAGATACACATCCCATCCACCATGCAACCCACGCACTTTGGGTCAAGCTGATTGAAAATCTTCTACCTCAGAGGCAGACCTTGGCTGACTTAAGCCAGCAAACATGTATGTATTCCCCTGGCCACAGTCACTGGAGGTTTGTTGAGCATGTGACTTAACACAGTCCAATTATGATAAATCTCAGGACTCTTGCTTGTAATACTGAGACAGAAATTCTTTTTCCCTCAAAAATAAATAAGGAAACATATATAATTGATTAGTCCAAGAGACCATCCTATACTGTCCAGCTAATTAGCTTAGTACCACAGAAAAGGAAGAGAACCATTAACATATCAGATCACTGGAACCTAAAACCTGTCCTCCTGTTACTGAACCCAATCAGTAAGGGGGCAAAGGCGACCTACTGCTGGCCACCTACTAGGCAAACTCCAAAGACAGAGTTCAGTGGAAAGGAAAAGAATCTTTTACTTAACAATTTGCAAAGCGTGTTTCCTTTAACAAACATAAAGAAAAATCACCCTGTCACCCACTGCTAGCTCAGTTCAAAGTTGCACTAGGAACCTTTTATCTTACCCAAAATTATTGTAAATGTAGGTAGCTTAGCTGGTCTCCAGTCACTGTCTAGTTTCAGGCATCTATCAGAGTTCGTGTACCCAGGATTTCTTCTCACGGTGCACTGTCCTCTACCTACATCCATGCTGGTGACCACTGGCAAAGTCCATGCTGGGGAGGTGTGCAGCCTGCTGCCACTGACAAGCCCATGCCAGGCAGGAGCGCAGCACAGGGCCTACGCACTGACAGGCCTGATCCTCCTCCCCACCCCACTTACAGACCCTAACGATCTGGGGCCCCGATCTCAAGACCCCAGCAGCTGGGAAGAAGGGGAGATTTAAAAGAGGAAGCAGTGTTTCCACGCGCTCCTTTCAAATCACAGGTGGCAAACACAAGGCCCAAAGGCCCAATCCGGCCCTCCACCTTGTTTTATCTGGCCCGGCACCTTGTTTCTACCCAGGAGCAGCGCTGAGCTCTTGCTTAACTGTTAAGGAATAATTGCATTTATACAGTCTTAAAATTACATTCAGCGCTTTGAAGGCAACTACAAGACTGATGTGGCCCCCAGTGAAAATGATTTGACACCCTTGTGTTAAATAATCTCCCCCAGAATCCCTTGCACAGCCCCCAGCACACCTAGCCCTGGTTGCCAGGGTGATGCACACATGTGCAGCTCAACCCCTCCCCCACTTCTAGGGGCAGGGTCCCCCATTACACTCGTGGATTTTCAGATAACTGTGCCAACACATATTCTTATTAATATTTCAGCAAGTCTGAGCCATATTTTCTATTATTTTTACCCCCAATTCAGACTAACTCAGAATCTGGTATTAAAATGTGGAAATAAGCTGAATGAGAGAACCATGGTGCAGGGAACATCCCAGGCTGAGGAGCTGGCCGTCATGATTATGAGACTGAGAAACTGGTTAAACCGTTAACTGCTGTGATAGGAAAGAAACAGTCTCTCTTCACAAACACTGCATTCACCAAAAAGACATGCCACCCTCTCTCTCTTTGGGCCTCCTCACTGCTATCTGGGTGATGTTGGTGACTGTCCAGTTTCTGAACTGGCGCCCCTCAATAAGAATTCTGGAGAAGACTGCTGGCTCCAACTACATGTGCACCATACCCTTGGAACACAGAGGACTCAGCAACTTCTATCTTCTGCTTTGGGACTTAGCTGTCATAGTTGATAAATCTCATTTATCACCTAGTTGCACATCTGTATCTCTATGTAAATCTATACTTGCATGCAGAGCCTTGACATAGCCATACTTATATCTGTATCTATATACATGTTTTGTCTATATCTCTACACATATATACATATCTCTATATGTCTATGTCTGTGTATAAGTCTATATATCCAGCTGCATACGTAACATTATGTTGTTGTGACATTAGGGATGTTACAGCAATTAAATGAGTTAATATACGCTCAATGAAAATTTGTTCAATGAATGAATGAAAAATACCTGCGAGATTTTAAGTTCTCAATAAAGGCTAGACATTATTATTTGTATTTATTGTAGTAAAGGTAGTAACAACAGACAATTCCAACTGAAGCTTGTTTATCAATAAGGAAATGTATTATCTCAGATAATTTCAAGTCCAGATGTTGAACAGACTTTAGACTCAGTGATATCATCAAGATGCTTCACCCCTCTCCCCTCTGCCATTTCCATAAGGGCTTCATCTCAAAGTGATTCCCTTACAGTTGCAAGGTGACTCCCAGAGGCAATCGGGACTCTGGGTCTCTTGTCTTGCCCAACTAAAGAGAAGAGAATACTTCCCCCAAGCCAGGAATCAAGTCCTTCCTTTCTCTTGGTCTATCTATTGACCTTCACTTCACTCACCTATGTGGCAAGCAACCTAAAGGGACTCTGTTCAATTTATGAATAAAAAAAAATTTCAAGATCTTAACTAGCTCACAGAACCTCGGGGAAGCTTGGAGACACTGCAACCAGGAGCAAAGCCTAAAACCAAACCATAAAACCAGTCTTATGAGATACTACTACACTAAGCATTAGAGCCTGTACCTGGGCCCACCAACATGGCAGACACAGGGAAGGATTCACATGGGCAGCAACGCCTCAGGCATGTATCTAGGCCTGGCGGCAGGGAGGCAGACAAAGGAAATACATGGCAATTTGGAGTCTTATAGAGGGAAGTCTGCTCTGATCTCTCACTGAGACTCATAGGGCAGGAATTCCTGAGACACAGAAAAAGGTTCAAAAAGTTGACAACTAATAAGGTCCACTGCAGAGCCATCTGGGGAGCTTCTACAAACTCAGTCACCCACACAGCATGGTGCTCCAGGGGAAAAAGAGGACTGGTGAACTCCGCAATACTTCAGAATTCAAGCAAAAGTGAAAGCAAGCTCTCTGTTTCCATGGGCTACAGACTGCAGCACTATGGGTCTTCATTTCAATAGAGGGAGGTAGCATCCCTGGACATCTCCAGCTTGTACCTGTGGTATAAGAATTTGACTCAAGAGACACTAAACACCTAATCTCTGTGAGTAGAAAGGCTAATGGGAAGCTGTCAAGGCAGCATGATGAGCCAGCGGCAAAAGCAGTGACCACAATTCACCAGCAACAGTGACAGGGAGCAATAACCAGAACAGAATCCCTGGAGCACAGATGACCGTTGGGGACACTTTAAAAATATACAGGAAAAGAAAAATCTACAAGAGACCAGAATTCCTTAATATGAAATGGGAGCGAGATTTAGGTATAAATGTTAAAGTCTGATGTCCCAGAGACATATGGATCACATGTGTGATTACAGAAACCTCTGGCATCTGATTTCCTGGAACTGAAGCTCTTAGGAGAAGGAAAAGGGAGTGTTTTGCTAGTTCCTTTTTCCTCCTACAGAACATGTGAAGCTGCTGCCCTGGAATGCTCCACCCCCCGGGGTTTTGCAAAGCTGTTTTCTTCTTGACATTTGAATCTCAGCACTCAGGACATTCTCAGAGATCTGATCTGGCGCCCCGACGGACAACTGTGCACTCCCCCAGCCATTCTGATCGCATTACTCATTTATTGTCTTTGAAGAACACGAATCCAGCTCGATTCTTAAAACTTCTTATGTTCATTATCTGTCCCTGCATAAACTTTCACCAGAACGTGAATGTCACGAGAAGGGTGTGTTTGCATATGTTGTTTGTGATAAATTCCTGTAGGCTTAGAACAGTAACTGGCATATCTGGTAGGCACTCAACAAATATTTGTTGAATGAGTATGAAGGTCTGGCTCCTCACAAGTGGAGGCTACTTGACAGAACATAAAAGTTAACCTTATCTCTCATTATTAAGCAGTCTCTACATAAAATCTTCTATACCCTTTCTGCCTGAATACACCTCTTCCCAACTGCACTTGGGAAGTGAGGGGAAGTGAGCTTCCCCTCCAGACACATACTTCACCTGATTAACTCCTCCCCAGTCCTTCTGGTCACGTAATCTTTCAACAAGGAAGGTGGGAAAAGTAAGACATCAGAACCAATACCAGGGAGCAAATCAGAATAACAATAGAGAAGGTGAGGATGAAACACACACAGGATAACATCAGTTTATCAAGACAGAATACTTTAGGAAACAAACTAGGATACATAATTATACAAGAGCTGGGTAATAGTCAGAGAGAAAGAAAAAGAAGTCATTTGGGCTAGCTACATCGTGTTAACAGAGGGTGAGAAACACAGGGTTTCCTAGAGACTTCATTTTCAACCTAGGTCCTGCCACGTGGCTCTGTGAGGGCCAGCCTCTACCACCACAATGACAGGGAATGCACAGTGGAGTGGAAATCTGAGCATGGGCTACCCAGACAGAACTGGGCTTGACCCCCAACCCTGCCGACCCAGACAACCTCTCAGAAAATAATTCTCCATATAGAAAGGCCAACCTAACCAGCCTCTCAGACTCTCAGAGACTCCACTGTAAAGCATCAATTATAATAACAGCACCTGCCTCTTCAGATTACTGAGAGGATTAAATAAATTAATGTACACAGTATCAGTAGTGCAGTTCTCTGCTTATATTTAACTACTAGTCATTCATTCAGCAAGTATCTATATATATCATTAAGTATTGCCTATCTTTTTAAAGTAGCTGAACTACTTAGTTGACTCACCAGATAATAGCAGTTATTGTTCCCTTTCCACGCACTCCACAGAGCACTTAACAAGCAGGATCATTTTTATTTTCCACAATAACCCTATGAGAAAGGGCTATTATTGTTGCATATTATAGATGAAAAGAAGTCAGAAGCAATCCAAACAAAAGACTAGAAGTAATGCAGATGGTTTCAGCATTCCCTAAGATCTATCAAGCTCACCCAGATAAGTAGGAATCCTAGTGTTGATGGAATGAAGACTTGTTACATCTTCCAAGGCTGTATTTTCCCCTGAAAAATTTTTTCTGGAAGGATCTCTTATACAATGGGAATATTGAAACTTGCCACTTGAACCTCAGAAAACAATTTCTTCTCCATGTTTGCACCTGGTGTCAGAGCACATTAGAAACTTAATTAAGATCAGACTTAAATGTGCAATAATGCCAGATTCATTGGTCTGTTTAATTTCAGGAGTTTAGCTTTTTTTGCTTATTTGTTTTTATTTTATTTCTGCTCTGCCTAATGCCTTTTACAGATCTTACCATTGCTAACTGGGCTGTAATATTTGTCCAATTACCTACTTCAGGTTTCAAACAATATACATCAACTCACAAATCATTAGGTCTGGAGTGGACCTTAGAAATCATATATTTAGTCCACTGGTCTACAGAGTCATTTACAGAGTCATTACTCTGAGTAAATGAAAGAATCTTTTCTCTTTAAGCAGAGATCCTTCACTTCATTTGTTTCATAGAATGAGCTTCAACTTAATGTTTCTTTGAAACCAGATTCTGCAGAGAATGTGTGTTCATATTAAACCACCAAGCTGACCCAATAAAGAAAAAAAATTCAATCACTCATTTTCATTCATTTATTCACTCATTTTAGCCCCGCCATATGTCAGAAGTTCTGCCAGCCAGTGGAAAAGACAAAAAAGACAGTCTCTGCCTTAAGAAGCATGTGGTCTAGTGAGGGAGGCAGACACACAGGGATGAGCACGTAGTATGGGACCAAGACCACAGCAGAAGCTTACAGAAGGGACTGACTGGGAGGACATGGTGGAGGGGATTCAGACAAGCTTTTAGAGAGAAGGTCATTAAGAGCTGAGCCTAAGAAATGGGATGGAAGAAGTAGGAGAATTCTACGCAAAAGCAACAACAAATGCTAGCAAGAGAAAAAACGAAAGGCTCAGAAAGAGAAAAAACTGACATGGCTGGACTTTGAGATTCATTGCATGTGACAGGTACTCAATAAATAGCTGGTTAATTGATTAACTAATTAATCTGGAGGAAACAGGCTGTAAAAGTAGATAAAAGTCAGTTCATAAAAGGATACATACACTTTCTCAAAGAATTTGGACTTTATTCCCTAAACTAAGAATTGAAAATGTGAATGTCTATGCAAATCTTATTCGAAATTTAAATAAGTAGAGTGGGCCAGGTGTAAAACAAATAGTGATTATGGAGACTATACATGAAGCACCTACCTCATCCACGTTCCATGAAAAGTACTGTCAGTGCATGATGTTTCATAAGTGATCCTGGTTCTCAGGCTACACATACACATAGTACTCACAATATACTTTGACGCTTGCCTCCACTCATGAACCAAGTACAATGTGATGACAGAGGAGGGCCCACCTAACTTCCATCAGAGGAAATCAGGAAGGTATTATTGATGAGATTATATTTGAGAGGGACTTGAGGAAAAAGGAGGCGCTAATCTCTATTTCCAGTTATACTTGAACACCTTTCATTCCAGTCAGGTTGGTCTCCTAATGGCCCCACAACACCCCACGCTTTGCTATGTTCTCCCTCAAGTCTTTGACTTTGTCCAGTCTACACTGCCTCCCTCCTTTATTTATCCAATTTCTACCAATCCCTAAAGGCCAAATGCAGGCAATCCTCATGCACCAAATCCATGAGCACTTCCCAGTTATCAAATGTTAATTGAGAATGTATCAGAGGCCAGACACTACTGTAAGGCTGAAAGACATTTAGGATACCATGTGCTCAGGGAAGGCTGACTTACAGAGTGTGGTGAGAAGCTTACTAGTATGGAAATCAAGAATGCATTGGCCTTGTGATTACAGACAGATCTTTTAGCCTGTTTTCTTTAGCCGTCTTAGCTCTAAAAGGGAGCTTAGCCTCAGGATCATTATAGTCCACTTGAGTTCTAAGATTATAAGTGTGATTTTGTGGAGAAAGTTGATCTTTGTTATATTTCCAGTAGGATTTCTACACATGCTTTCAAAATGTTCCTTAGATAATGATGAGTGAAAAATCACTACTGAAAGCAGCTACATTGAAGAGTCTTCTCTGTATCATTATAAAAGCCATATAACTCCTACCCCAGTTTATGAAATTGCAAAAGTTGCAGGTTCATTGCAATGAAGGTGGCTGTCCTATTGCTCTACCTACTTTGGTCACCTCCTATTGATTAGTAGATTACTGTGGTTTTTCCTCTGAACTCTTACAATTTCATGGCAATGAGAAAAATAGAGGGCAGGTAAAGTACAGATCCCAAATGTTAAGGTCATAAAAACACTGCCTATGGAAATCAATATACATGAACTATGAAGTCTACGAAATGATACCAAAATAATAAAAAAGTTGATTTTATGTGATTTTCATCATAATCATTGAGAAGGAATTGTTTGCATTGTACCAGCTTTTACAACTCACATTCAGTTTGCTTCATTCCAACTTAACTATATTAGTTTTGTAATACTTGTGGTTATAAGCAAAAGAATCAACTCTGGCTAGATTTAAGCAAAAAGCAAATCCACTGACAGAACACTAGGGTATCTCATGAATTCCAAAACAAGTCAAGAACAGAGAAGAACCAAATCCACTCCACGGACCTCAACAGTGGGACTTCATGGAACTTCTCACCACAGAATTTCTTCAGTCTAACTCCAACTCCTGGGACTTCCAGCTTGTTTCTCCCCCGACCTAACCCCAGTTTTAATTCCAAGGAGAGAGTATCCTTTGGACACAACATGGGTCAAATGTCCTCCTTGGACATAATCATCTATGACAAAAAAAAATGTGTTCCAAGAGTAAACATATTACAAACATGGCCCCCAGGAGTCCAGCCTTATAAAAAAGGACCAGTTCCAGGGGAGGGGACATGTTGGGATATAGGAAGCTACCAGAGAAGATGCCTGCCAACTGCATGTACTTTTTTCTGCAATGGCTTTTTCTGCACTTCTTTCTGCTCCTAAAATCACCTCCCCGCACTTACCAATATCTACATATCATTGTGTAAAATTACACTATGAGTGGGCTTAAAGTGTCCTACTAGGTGTATGTATTTTAGGTAAAATTAAAATAATGAAAGGGCAGAAAAATATCTTATGTTACTTAACAAATTAAAATGTATATAATTCAATTTCTGTACACTGCATAGAGATATCCAAGCTTAACTAAAACATTCCATACATAGCTCCGGCCAGGTGGGTCAGTCGGTTGAAGCACTGTCCCATATACCAAAAGGTTGCATGTTTGATCCTTGATCGGGGTGTGTATAGGAGGCAACCTATGTTTCTCTCAGATCAATGTTTCTCTCTCTCTCCCTCTCTCTCTCTCCCTTTCAAATCAATAAACATATACTCAGGAGAGAGAAACAAAAGGGGGCAGTTACCTACAAAGGAGTTCCCATAAGACTATCAGCTGACTTCTCAAAAGAAATCTTGCAGGCAAGAAGGGGCTGGAAAGAAGTATTCCAAGTCATGAAAGGCAAGGACCTACACCCAAGATTATTCTATCCAGTAAAGCTATCATTTATTATGGAAGGGCAGATAAAGTGCTTCTCAGGTAAGGTCAAGTTAAAGGAGTGCATCATCACCAAGCCTTTATGATATGAAATGTTAAAGGGACTTATCTAAGAAAAAGAAGAAGATCAAAACTATAAACAGTAAAGTGATGACAAACACACAACTATCAACAACCGATCCTAAAAAAATGAAAGCAAAAACAAAATAAGCAAACAACTAGAACAGGAACAGAACCAGAGAAATGGAGATCACTTGGAGGGTTATCAGTGGGGAGGAGGAGGGAGGAGAATGGGGGAAAAGGAATAAGTAGCATAAATGGTCGGTACAAAATAGATAAGAGGAGGTTAATAACAGTATGGGAAATGTAAAAGCAAAGAACTTATATGTACGACCCATGGACATGAATTAAGAGGGTGGGTAGTGCAGGTGGGAAGGAGGGTACAGGGAAGAGGGGAATAAAAGGGAGAAAAAAGATAGGACAACTGTAATAGCATACCCAATAAAATATATTTTAAAAAAAAATGAAAGCTAGACATTTGCAACAACATGGATGGCACGTTGAGGGCATTATGCTAAGTGAGATAAGTCAGGCCGAGAAAGACAAATGCCACATAATCTCATTTATATGTGGAATTTAAAAAAGAAAACACTACACTTATAGAAACAGAGAATAGATTGCTCGTTGCCAGAAGCAAGGTGTAGAAGGTGAATAAAATGAGTGAAGGGGGTCAAAGGTACAACTTCCAGGTAGAAGATAAATAAGTCCTGGGGTGTAATATGCAAGCAGCATGGTGACCATAGTTAATAATTACTGCATTGCATACTTCAAAATTGCTGAGAGAGTAAATTTTAAGTCTTCATCCCAAGAAAAAAAATTGTAACTACGTGTGATGACGAATGTTAACTAGACCTATTGTGATAATTTCCCAATACATGCAAACATAGAATCATTATGTTGTACACCTGAAACTAATAAAATGTTATATGTCAATTACACCACAACTTTTAAAACAATTTTAATTTTTAAAAAGCTATGTTCAGTTCATTTTCTAAAAGTAAGATCTAGGCATTTGTTAAAAGCAGATATTCTAGAAGATAAAGAATACACATAGTATGTTCCTCTCAATAATCTGTGAAGTTCTTCTTGGACAATTTCAGTGACCTTTCCTAGATAGTTATCTTCCTCCTGTGGTACCTGTACACGTTTATTTCTTTTAAGTTTAGTCTTCCTTGACTTCCTTGATATTGGACTATCAGTTTTTCCTCATCACAGGCATTTTTTGCTACCACCTACAGCCCTGTCCACAACTGATGGATATATTCCATCCTCGTTTTTTCTTTTTCTTTTTCTCTCCTTATTCACTTACAGAACTCAGGGACACAACTGCCACCTCAGGAGCAAGGCTGCCAAGCCTATCCTGAAAACAACTTCATGTTTTAGTCAACTGTTTCTTCAGAATTCTCTTTTTATGTCTCATTCACACTGGAAGAACAATATTATCAAACAAAACCATTATTATGGCACAAGCCAGATTAGCTTCCTATGTTCATTATAAAATAACTATCCACTTTTTCCAGGCTTGGGAATATTACAAAGTCTTTAAGATCATGAGATGAAATTTATATCAAACTGTACACTTCTATTGATAAACAGACCTGATGAAAGAGATATTAATTTTGATATCTGACTATCAAAGAACGATCTTCCCAAAAATCTTACCGTTTTTCAGATGTGTCTGTTGAACAAGCCTAACACTGTATTATTTGGGATGAAATTGCTCCTAATTGTAAAACAAGCAAACACCAAAGAATTTCAATTCTCTGACCATGAAAACGTGTGAATTATGTAGGACAAATAGGTTGCAGTGCAATTATCGTTTCCTACTCCTAGAATCGATTGTCACCCCTTAAAGCGCTAATTCTGGAAAACCATCTATAACCTCTAAGAACCAGCCCAAGCTGATAAACACTACAAGTCCCATGATGCAAAGCAGGTGCCCTGACCTCTATTGGCCTCAGTTCCTCCTGGGAATTGTCACCTTCTCATCACCTGTTGGGAAAACTAGGTACCGTAGCCTGAGTTTCTCAAAATTTATACAAATAAAGCTGAGGCCGAAAAAAAAGAATTCTTACCACGAAACTAGGTTCAAGCGAGCCGCCAGAGAACCCCGGCCCAACCTCTGCTAATGCCTCCGGGGGCGGTGCCCTCTTGTGCCGTCACTTCCTGTAGCGCTGCTCGCCCCGCCCAACTTTTCCCTCCGTAGCGCTGGATCTAGGGTCTGCAGAGAGACTGAGGCCAGCCCAGGCGTGGAGCGGCGGCCCTCAGTGGGTCGGAACACGTGAGACCGCTGGGCGGTACGGGCGGGGACTGAGAGCTGCGGGGAAAGTGGGTCGGATTTAACCTTCACGGGAAACGTGCCGGAGTTGGACGGCGGAGTGGGCTCAGGTAGGGGCAGGGCAGCGGACGCAGTCCCTGGCGCTCAGGCGGTGACACCTGCGCCCCGCGGCTGGCTGACGGCAGCGGACGGAGGGGCGCCGCAAAGTCCCCGGGCCACCGCCGAGGCTCCGCGGGGTACTAGGCGGCGGGAGTGCGACTGTCGTGGGACTGCAGGGACCCCGGGAGTTGGGCTCTAACGCTCGCCGAACCCAAGCCCCACTGCCTGCCCCACCAGCGGACGGGACACTGATGCAGGCAGGCTGCGCCTTGCGTCCGCACTTTTCTCTAGTGGCTCACTTCTGCCGCCCAAGGAGTAGTCCAAGCTCGGCCCCGCACCTGCAGGAGGGTTTCCAGGGTTGGTCTGGGCTCCGGGGCGAATGCGTAGACGCCGCTGCTGAGCCCGTTTCCGTAAGTTGGGTAGCGCCCCTTTGCGGTCCTCGTCCAGCCTCTCAGCCTCAGGTAACCGCGTGACCGAGCGCGGGGCGGTCCCGCTGGCTCTTGGCGAGGCTGAGACTTAAGACGTCCATTTACTGTTCGTTTGTTGGTGAGAAGTGGGGCCTTCGGACAGCGCCGGAGCGCTGCTGAATCACGTGTCTTGAGGCTTTGAGGACAGGGAAGGCGTCCCAGAGCCACGTGCTGGGGTAAAACCCGTATTTCAGCATCTTTGCAAGTGCGAGCTGTTCATTTCCTACTTTTCTCACCAGTGCAATTACGTAGATGTAGTTGGATAAGCAGACCCCTTGTCACGTCACTGGTCTGTAGTTAATACGACTTCTTAGTTTATTACTTAACACCTTAGTGGTAAACTTTTTCTTCGTCGTATTATTACGAAATTATTTTGAGATAAGTTAAACTAGCCCTGTTGACAACAGAAGTTATAAGTTGTAAAGTTGTTAGGTACCCTCGGTTTATGGTATAGCAGAATCAGTGATTATCTGGAAACTGTGAAGAACATTTAAACTTTTAATCATTGCATCTTGTGGTAGATAAGTTTAATGTCCAATTGAGTTTTATTTGATTAATTTAATTTGGACAAGTTTTTTTTGTTTGTTTTTGGTTTTCTTTCCAAATGCAGTTGCTATTTGTAGCGTCTAAGCTTATGGTTCACTGTTTTTCCTTTGGTTGATTCTTTAGAGTTTCACTAATTGAATCAAAAGGTGACGTGAATAATTTTCCTGCCCTTCCCTCCTTCCCTCCCTGTGCTGTATATAGTACTGTCAGGACTATAAACAGAAAATAAAACATGAGGAAGGTTGAAATGAACATTACGGAAATCTGTCATAAAGAAATAGAGGGGGAGGGGAAGAGTGTCAAGAAAAAGTATGTAGTTCTGCTCTCTTTACCTTGCACATGAGAGTCCTCGAGATGATATTTTGCAATTAAAGGTTTGAGGTATGTTTTCATTTCAGATAAAAGAATAGAGTGTCACAAAATTAAAAGAAATGGATATGAACAATGTATTTTCTTTTGGGTAATGCTTCGGATTAAAGACCAGTCTTTCAATATGTTCTTCTCATTTTTAGATAGCAAATTCCTAAGAAGAAAGTAATGGATTGCACATCAGTTGCTCTCTAAGTGTTTGGACACAGCAGTGTGCAGGATTGTTGCAAAGCCCAGAAGAAGATGGCAACCCCTTATGTGCCAGTTCCTATGCCCATAGGGAACTCTTCTTCCAGCTTTATAACCAACAGAAACCAAAGAAGTTCTTCCTTTGGGAGTATTTCAACAAACTCAAATTCTTCCAAAGGCCAGTTAGAAGACTCAAATATGGGAAACTTAAAACAGACAAGCGTACCTGATCTAATGGATGGCAGTCCCCTCATTAGGACTAAATTTGCAAATGCAAATTCTTCCATTGAGTATTCTACTAGACCAAGAGAAACTGAAGAAGCAAATTCTGAAACAGTGAATTTGGAAGATAGACCTTCTACACCTACTATTTTAGGTTACGAGGTGATGGAAGAAAGAGCTAAATTTACTGTGAGTATTGACTTTTGCTGCACACCACTGGAAAGGGAAAGACTAACTCAGCTGAGTTCTACACCTGTGTTAGATGGATTAATGTTAGCATGTACTTGTAATTTCTTGAAGATGGAATTCAGGTGGTTTTTACACTCTAAATTCTGCCATTGTAGTAAACTTGTTTTACTTGAATGACTTGTCACAAACCAGAAATACTTATGAAACTAGCACCCAGATCAAGAAACTACATAACTGGCATCCATAACCACCACCATGCTCTCCTTTAGTCAGTACCCTCTTTCCTGATAGCCTATATTAATTTTGCCTAGATTTGTATTTTATATAAATGGAGTCATGGAGTATGGTCTCTTTTCTTCAGCATTTTGTTTGTAAGACTCCTTGACCTTGTATGTAATTATAGGTAGCTCATTTTTATTACTGATACTATTCTTTTACGTGAATATTTACCATTTTCCTGTTGATGAGCACTTGGATAATTTCCAGCTTGGGGCTCTTACAGAAACTGCCACTTTTAGTATTTGTCACTCAGTAAACATGTGGACACATTTCTGTTGATACCTGCCTAGGAATAAAATTACTGGATCATATATATACCCAGCTTATAAGATATGAACAATGTACCACAGTGGTTACTAATTTGTACTCTTGTCAGCAGTGTACGAGAGTTCCAATTACTCCACACCTTCCCAATGTGTGATATTTTTCCATCTTTTTCATTTTGGCTATTCTGGTGGATAGAGTGATATCACATTGTGGTCTTAATTTGCATTTCTTAATGACAAAATAAATTGAAGACGTTTTTGGCCATTTGGATAATCTCTTTTGTGAAGAGTCTGTTCAAGGTCTTCATTAATTTTCCTATTAGCAAGCCTTTCCCACTTTAATTTGTAGTTTTCTATGCATTTGAAAATAAGTCTTCTTTCAGGACAAGTATGGTGACTGTCATCTCATTCTCTAGTTTTCCTTTTCACTCCCTTAATGATGCATTTGATAAAAAAAGGTTCTTAATTTTAATATAGTCCAATTTATTAACTTTTTCTTTTTTTATTATTGTTCAAGTACAGTTGTCTCCATTTTCCTCCCACCACTCCTCTTCACCACCACCTCCCACCCTCAATCCTACGCCCCTTTGACTTTGTCCACGTGTCCTTTGTATATGCTAACATTTTCTTATATGGTCGGCACTTTTTAAAATCTGCCTATTCCCACTAAAAAATGTTGTTTTTTTTAAAAGCTTTATTGATGTACCTTTCATTTTTAGATCTGCAAACCATCTGGGATTTTTTTATCCATGGTGTGAGGTAATGGTCAAGGGACATTTTCACACAAGTGATCAGATTTTTATTGAGAAAACCACTCTTTCTCCTCTGCATTTGCATTGTTGCTTATGACAAAAATCAGATGACCATAAATATATGGGTCTGCTTCTGAGTTGCATTTTCCCCTCCTTTATCAATTCTACAGTCTTAATCATTAAAGCTTCTTGATAGGTACTGATATCTGGCAGCCTGTGTACTCTAATTTTTTTTTTCAGAATTATCTTGGCTGTTCTCGACCCTTTGCATTAGGATTATATTGAACACAGACTAATCTTTACAAAACTGAGTTTGACTCTGTGAACTTAGTTTGTACACTTAAGTCATTTGCTTTTTTATAATGATGCAATGTAATTTTCAGGGCATAGGTCTTACATCTTTTGGTTAGATTTATGTCTAAGTATGGATGTTGTTTGGTGTTCTTGATATCTTTTTTCGGTTTTTCTTTGCTAGTTTATATATATCCAGCTTGTATGTTTATGTATCTAGCAACTTTGCTAAATTCACTTACTCAATTCAGTTGAAATGGTTTGTTCTTTCTCTTGTGTTTTCTTGAGGTCAAGTTTATATGTCTATGCCATTTCATGCTGCACACTTAGGACAGTATGGAAGGATGTGCAAGTAAAAACTTATTGAGAAAATTTATGAAGAGACAGACTTTACTGTTAAATGATCATAAGAGTGAAGATGTGTTAAATCTGAATGAACCTGACTTTTTTTAAGAGTGATTTTCAAAATAACACACTAGTGGCACATTTCCTTGCATTGACCTACCTTCCTGATGAAGGAATGAGTGTTCATCAAGGTGGTATATGTGAAATGCAAGTTCATAAGTCAATTTAAGGCAGTAGTATATAAAGTCTTTCAAGACTTCATAGAAGAGGAGGTAAACAACAGATATGAGGTTAGTTGTATTTATTTTTTCATTAATGTAACATTTGAGTACCTATTATGTGTCAGACACTAGTATTTTTAATCCCCCTTATGATTATCTTAGATCAGGACTTTCTGGATATTTTAGAGGCTATCCAAATGATCTTCCTCTCTTTTATATGTTACACAGATTCATGCTTAACTCTTAATAATTCTCCCCCTTAAAAGCTGAAAGAGAAGTCTATAAGGGAGAAAAATCAAATCTAATGGTAAAGATAGCCTGCAGTCCCTTTATAGCACACTTCCATTGGGACTAGTCACATTTCAGATGTTTAGTAGCCACATGTGGCTGGCCTGCAGTTCTAGAGCTACAATTAAAAGTTATTTCACAGCTGACTTCAGGAAAACAAGTTGCTCTTCAAGAGTTTCACTCATGCAACAGATATTGTTAGGTACTTCATAAATGCCATGTATTTAGCTTGGCCCAAAGTGCAATACCAGAAACTACCAGTTTTGCTTTGCAGTTCTTTTACAAATAGTATTCCTCTTAATAAATTCTAAAATTATAATTATAAAAATAAAATCTAGTGTTTTTCTATAAACTTTTTAAAATATTGACATGATTCAAACAAGTTTTTTTAATTTAATAGTGTAGATAATTGTGCATAACTACAGAAATGTAAACTTTTATCTAATGTAGGTATTTTTTAGCTTGTATTTCAGCCTAGATTAAATCATCAAATTTACTTCAAAACTGCTTTGTAGTATTGAGTTTAAAAATTAAATTGATTGTATAGGACACAAGTGGCTATTTTTCATAGCTTTTTCAAGCATGAGTGATTCTTTTTATCAGTTCTAAAGTATGTGACATAAAATATATTTTGGAAGCTGATGAGTTCATTTATTTTTCCTGTGCACCAAAAACAGCATTTTGACCCAAATTTGTCATAGTCTTGTGTCTTAAGAAAAAAAATCTTGCTTTTGGTGCCTACATCGATTATTTGTACATGTCATGGTCTAGATGATCTCTGATATTTTTCACATAATAATTGTTATGCTCTAGATTTTCAAGTAGAAATTTTTTAAATATTTGATTTGAATTTTTAAATACCTTTACATATTTTTTTAACCTTCCCCCCTCACAGGTATATAAAATTCTAGTAAAGAAAAACCCAGAAGAAAGTTGGGTAGTTTTCAGAAGATACACTGACTTCTCTAGGCTTAATGATAAAGTAAGTACTTTAATAAGTCTAAAACTGACTTTTCAGTTTTGAATTGTTATCTGTTCCTGACAATTTTGCTCTTATATTTGTGTTTTTCTTCCTTGTTAATTATTTGTATGAAGTCAAATATTTGCTAGTTAAAGAAAATTCACTATTTCATTTCACTTTAGTAGTTTGAAATTCCATCTTTACACATAACTTTCTTTTTTTGAAAACAAAAGATATGTGAAAACCTTAAAGTTATTGACAAAGTATAATTAAAGCACACTCTGTTTATTATCTGGTGGGATTTGGGTAGGCTCAGCTGGATTTGCTGCTTAGGGTCAGACACAGTCAGTATTAAGCTCTTGGCTCCACTGGCCTCTTTTCTGCAGGCTCTGGGAAAGAATCAGCTTCCAGGCTCATTCAGGTTGTTGGCAAAGTTTACTTCTCTTGGTGTTAATGCGGAGGTCCCTGTGTCTTTGATAGTTGTCAACCAGAGATTCTTAGCTCAAGGAGCCTGCTCTGCAGTCCTTGCACAGGGCTCCTCCATCTTCAAAGCCACCAACAGCAAGTCCAGTGCTTGAGCTTGGAATCTCTGACTTTCTCTTCTGCCATCAGACACAAGGAAGCTCTACTTTAAAATGTTCCTGTGATAAGATTAGGCTCACAAAGATAATCTCACTACCTTAAAGTCAGCCAGTAGTAACCCTAGTTATATCCGCAGAATGCCTTTTACTGTGAAAAGAAAGGAAATCACACAGACAGTACCAGGAGCAGAGGTGATGGTCATCTTTGGAGGCTTATTTATAGAAACATCAAATGCCTATTATGATGTCATTTTTTTCAGGAAATGTAATGTTTTAATGTAATGAAATATGAAAACTAGCATGTATTAAGGTTATTTTAAGCTATGTATAGTTTCCTAATTATACTTTGTTCAAAATAGTTATTGATTACCCGTAATCCATAATATGAAATACCCATAACATGAACACTTAAAGAGTTAATCATCGGGGGCATGGGGGGGGAGAATGTCTAACTGTGCATGCAGACATATGGGACATTTACATTTTAATGCTCAAAATTAATTTTAAAAAATTCTTATTCATGGCTTTTACTGTTCTGACAAAACATTATGTTTTATATTTTTACTTAACATTTTATCCTGTGAATTTTTCCCTTTTACCAGTCTTTTATTACCTTGTGATATTTAGTTTTACATTTAAGAACAGAAATGTGAGTAATGTACATGGTTTTATTTCATTCACCCACTTACAGAACTTAGACTATTGACTGCCTATAACATAGTAGGCACTGTGCTAGACAGGGATGCAGCTATGAGTAAGGCAGAATCATCGCTGTGTAGTGAAATGTTTTTCAACCTCAGCTGTACTTTGGACTTAACCTGGAAGGCATCTTAAAAATTGCAGTGACCAGTCCACACCCCAACTAATTAAATCAAAATCTGTTAGAGTTAGGGTATAGTCATTAATATTTTTTAAAGTTCCTTGAGTGATTCCAGTGTACAGCCAAGGTTTAGAATCACTGGTCCAGTAAGAGAATCCAAAATTAAATAAATATTATTTACATTGTGATAAATGTCATTTAGAAATAAATTAATGATTTGAGAATTTGTGGTAGATTGTCATTTCTAAAAATGTTCACAGCAATATTTTCAGTCCCATATCTTCTTCCAGAATCTTGCCACTGACCAGTAAGAGGTTGAATCTATTTCCCCTCCCCCTTGAACCTGGTTGAGCTGGGAGTAATGAACCAGAAAAAGACAGAGGAAATAATGCTGCCTGACTAGGCTAGGTCATATAAAATACACAGCTTCATCCTAACTATCTGTCTTGGAGGCCTCCCCTTGAAACAGTCTCCGTGCTGTAAGAAAGTCCAAGACACTGCATGTTAAGATTAAGGCTGACACTCAGCTAAGGTCTCAACCAGCAACCAGCATCATTCTCTATAAGTATGTAGGAGTGAACTTCAGATGATCCCAGCTTCCACCTTCAGAACTTCCACCTGAGTTCCTAACTCATTGTGGAACAGAGATAAGCCATCGTCACTATGCCCACAGGGTCCATGGCCTAATAAATGGTTGTTCAAGTCATTGAGTTTTGAGGTAACTTGTTATACAAGTCACTTCAACAGTGACTCAGCAGTTTGGAAGTCTCTCTCTAAGAAAATAAAATTTAAGCCAAACATGCAAAGCAGATCATAAACCAAATGTAAAAGCTAAAACTATAAAGTCTAAGAGAAAAAAGTAGAAGAACAACTTTGGAGGACAGAAAGATTTCTTAGATAGGCTCTAAAGAAGCACACCCCATAAAAGACAAAAATGGATGAAAATTAGATATTAAAATTTAAAATATATGTTCTGCTAAGACTGTTAAAAGTCAGGCCACAGTCTGGGAGAAAATATTTTTCATATGTATATCTGACAAAAGATATCTATCTGGAATATATAAAGCACTCTTACAACTTAATAAAAACACAACTCAGTTTTCTTCTAAAATATGAGAGGTCAGAAGATTTGAATAGATAATTCACCAAAGAAGACATGAGGATCCAAATAAGCACATGAGAAGATAGTTAATATCATTGGGTCAACAGAGACCTGCAAATTAAAGCCACAGTAAAACACTACTACACACCCACTAGAACGGCTAATATTAAAAAAGACTGACAATGCAAGTGTTGGCCAGGAGGAGGAGCCACTGTAACTCCTAGGTATACACAGCTGGGAGACATCAAGAAGTAAATCAAGGCATAAAAAGCTTAGCTGGATTTGATTTTATCTTAAGCTATTTCATGAACATTGTACCTAGTCAACAGAATAGATTTTGTAGAATTGATATAATGGAGTTTAACAGTGTATATTCTTTTTTCTTCATTTTCAGTTAAAAGAGATGTTTCCAGGCTTTCGATTAGCACTTCCACCAAAACGCTGGTTTAAAGATAATTACAGTGCCGACTTTTTAGAAGATAGACAATTAGGATTACAAGCATTTCTTCAAAATTTAGTAGCTCACAAGGACATTGCTCACTGGTATGTAACAAACTGAAATAAGAAATTAAAATGCATTTCAACAACTAGGTAAAACCAAAGAATAAATCTAGGACCGTAGTTACTCAAAGCGAACAAAAACTATAAAACAAATAATTATTTGTCCTCTAACAAACTCTGCATGGAATTTTCTTTCCTTTTTTCAGTAAGAACTTTATTTGGTGTTTGATACTTAAAAAAGTCAGCAGAGTTAAAAATTTAGTGTACCATTTTCACACCACTCAAATGTTAACTTGATTTCAGGTTTTAATTATTTGACATTTATTGAAAGAAGTGGCCCTCATATTAGATTTTTGGTTAATACAGTACTACATTATCTGAGGGTAATATTTTTTATATTTTTCCAAGTAATACAAAAACATGAAAATTATGAAGTTGAGTTAATTTATATAGAAGGTAAAGTGAAAATACCAAAAATCATTTAAAAGGGAAAGGATCTGTGTGGCTTTTTTGCTTCTGAATATCTTTATAAGAAAATTCCTATATGATTTAATATCAGCTGAATACCTAATTTAGGAATTATGTCAGATAAATCTGTATTTTGAAAAATTATAGAGACATTTGCAAGGCAGCAATAGCATATCTTGATACCTATGTGTATAACTATCTTTAGCAGTTTTTCACATGAGGATGGAAAACAAGAAAACCTGTCTCACTTTACCTGTCCTTTATTCTCAGTGTTTTTCTGTGGATCGCCTGTGTTATACATAACACATGCTTTGCATATACATCTTAATGTGTGCTGCCTAAGCTCGATGGCTGCTTGAGACTCCGCCCACCATCCTCATTTTCCTCTATGAAGTGAACTATGATCCAGACCTCTTCTCTTAGCTTTACATTCATATATGCAGTTACCTCCTTAACATCTCTTTCTGGTATGTCAGTGTGACCTTAAACCTAAAACAGACTTAAAACCTTACTCTCTAGACTTGCCCAAAAAATTCAA
>PVKM010020769.1:0-23115 GCA_004027735.1 Carollia perspicillata
TGGGCGGCTTAACCACTCTTATGTTGAAGGCTGGCACACTTTAAATATGTTCTCTAATTAGAGGTAGATTTGATGTTATACTATTGACATTGCTTTCTGTAGGCAGTTTTGCACTTTTTTATCTGCATAATGACCCCATGAAGTATATATAATTACTATCCCATTTTACATATCAGAAACTTGAGGCTACCAGAAAAGTGAAACTACTTGCCCAGGGCCACACAGCTGCTTAAAGGTTTTAGATGAACCCCATCTGTCTAAAGTCTGACAGTCTAACCACTACATGGTCTCTCCAGTAAAGTGCCATTTGGAGATTGTACTTTTTCTTCCCCTTGGTCCTGAATTTATTCCTTATTGGTTTTTTTGTTTGTTTGTTTTTTCCAGGCTTGACCTGCTCACCCCTGGTCCCAGAGCCTCAGAGATTAAAAGCAGAGCACGGGGCAAGCCTTCGTTACTGGCTGCAGCAAGACCCATGAGAGCAATCCTCCCGGCCCCAGCCAATGTGGGCCGAGGCAGCAGTGCGGGACTGCCCAGGGCCAGGCAGGCCTTTCCCCTGAGCGGTAAGGACTGGGTCAGACCAGAGGAGGGGCTGTCTAATGGGAAGCAGACAGGAGTGGGGGCTTATGAATAGAGATGAAAGAGGGAGACTGAATGCACTTAAGTTACCAGTTTGGCTCCTGGTTGTCTCAGATAAGACTTCCTCAGTGAGGACCTGTGGCCTGAAGCCGAGCACACTGAAGCAGCTGGGCCAGTCCGTCCAACAGCCACCCCGCACTGGAGAGGTGAAGGTAAGACGCCTCCCCTTCCCTGAGGAGGAGCTGTCTGCTCTAAGCACGGGGGCTCCGGGAGTGTCCCAAAGCCACAGGCAGAAAGCAAGCTCTTGTTCTTACACTTGGTGGACCTCAGGGGGGCGTTTAGCATGAATCCATTCTCTTTTTTTAATTAATTATTTTTTTTACTGTAAAATAAATGCACATTTTAAAACTATTTACAACTATTAGAAATAATTTAAAACTTAGAAAAACAGTTGCAAGAGTAAAAATTAGCAAAAACAACGAGCACCCATGTGCTCATTACCCAGCATCACCTGTTGTCAACATGTTAGTCCATTTTGCTTTAGAATGTGCTCGCGTGTGTCCTCCCCATCCACGTATGTGTGTGTGTATAAAACACATAAGGTAAGGCTACGCGGCCTTTCACTTTTCGATGCTTTAGTGTGTGTTTCCTGAGAATAGGGGCATTCTGTTACTGCAACACTGACACCGTTTGTGTTCCGGTTCTGTCGGTTTCACCCAGTTACGTCCCTGACGGCCTTTCCCACTCCAGCACAGAGTCCAGGCTGAGGTTAGAAACTGTGCAGTTGTCGTGTCTGTAGCCTCCTTCAACAAAAAACAAACACATGCTTGTCCTAAAAAATACAGAAACTTCATTTCGCTGTGTGTGTGTGTGTGTGTGTGTGTGTGTGTTTTAATCTAATTTTTTAAACAAAATAAACCTGGCACTCTATGTACTGGTTCAGTGTAAGAATATAGTTATTTAAGATTTCCAAGATGTCAAAATTCCATGTACTCAAACACATTTATTCTTAGATTTTTTTTTTAGTTCTTTTGCCATGTGTGACTAGAATAGTTACAATCAAAATTTCCTAAATTAGCATTGTTCCCTAGACTGCTTTTTTTTTTGACCAAGACCCTCAGTAGGAACACATTTTCATATCACAGCCCGGTAAACATACACATTAAAAGTTTAATGAGGCAGTGCCCTTATTGTATGCATCGCTTTGGTCTTTTCCATTTCTTTTCTCAAAGTACTCGTTTCAGCCTGTTAAATTAATTTCACAACCTCTCAGTGGATTGCGGCTTGTAGTTTAGAAACCCTGTCATGGACCAAATTGGAACAGGAAAATCGGTCTGCACATCCCGTGCCACGTGCACCGCGGCAGGTCATTTCTTTGACTGACAGTCTAAATTTGCACAGCAAGAGTACGGACCAGCTTCCACTCTGAAGGCTGATCGGCCAGCCTCCCAGCACTGCGTGCTCCACTCCTCCATGGGCTCCCAGCCCCTAGACCACTCCCCGTACGTGTGAAAACTCCAGTCTTCTCTGTGGTTTTCTTCAGTTTAAAACTGGGTATGTGTTAAAGTAAGCCCTTTTGCTAGTCTTAAACCTGTTAAGTACATGAAGTCTTACTTTTTTTGTAAATCAACTTAAATTTGGTATTACAGAATACTTTTTGAATGCTGTTACCATCTTTTCTTTTTTTAGTTATATAAGTAATATCTACATTCCATATAGAGTATTTGAAATTTTATAGGTAGTGGTAAAAGGGGAAACAATTATGACCTGCCCACACTCTGGAGCATCTTAGTAAATAATCTTTCAAACTTCTTTCTTGGCCAGCGTTATTCAGCCACATGTCTGTGTGCGTCGCTGTTATGTGCTTTTCTCACTTGATAGTCGTAAATCTGATTCATAGCATTTCTGATATGCAGTGTCAGGAGCTGCACAGAAAGGTGTGGCACCCTGTGAACTGGAAAGCGACACTGAACCTTCGGTGGGCTGCTGACTGCTGACTAGCATCCCGGGGGCCTCACCTGGAACATGGCTGTACAGAGTCCCTGGGAAGCCGTTTTCTCAAGCTGTTTCCGAACACAGGACCCCAAGAATTTGAGGGTCAGACACTAAATAATTTCTTCTGATTACAGCTGTCGAATGGTTCGGCCAACAAGGCGTCGCAGTTGAAAGTTGTAGAGGTCAAGCCTGATGTGTTCCCTCCATATAAGTACAGCTGCACTGTCACACTGGTAAGTGCAGCCGGTGATGTGTTGACACAGAGGTGGTTGGATTTTGTGGTTGAGGGCGAGTAGGAGTCTGCAGTGGGTGGGGACTGGTAGTTAGGAGTGGAATAAGGTCAGGAATGCATCACTGATGTGAGGATCTCACCACTAATACAATGATAGCTACTGGGTGGATCAGCTGGGGTCACTTTTTCCCCAGGAGAAATCTGTAAAGCTGAGATCAGGGCATTTTCACCAGAAGTAGCTGGAGAGGAGAACCCAGTCCAGCTTTAGCACTCAGTAGTCTTTGGACCTTTTGGCCTCAAAGGTGTGTTCCATGAACAGGTTTGGGAAGTGTTGTATTTTTCCTCCCCAAAACAGAGTCACATTCAGTATCAGTTTCTTAAAAGGTTTGAGAAGTACTTTAGTAAAGCAACTTACCTTGTTTGGCCTGGCGTTTCCCACCAAGGTTTTCCTTCTTCCTGTCTTTCATTTTTAACATAATGCATATTAACAGCCCAGTAGCCAAATGTGTGACTCTGGGATCATCCTTTTGAAGGGCAAGCATCATGGAGCAGTGGAATAAACACTAGATGTCAAAAAACCTAGTCCAAAAGTGGATCTGGCTCTGTGACCTTGGGCAAGGCTCTTTTCTTCTCTGCTGCTCGGTTTGTATTGTGTATGACATGTCGCACTGGTTTAGATACCATGCTGGGGCTTCTCTTGCTCTAACAGTCTCTAATTTTGTTGGTCCTTAAGATACCAACCAGCCAGATACCTTTGACAGGTTCTCTGGCTGAGTTCAGTGAGATGCACAGATTTTGAGAGAGCAGGGAGATTATTATTTTGTTTTACTCTTAAAGATTTTCTTTTCAGAGAGAGAGGAAAGGAGGGAGAAAGAGGGAAACATCGGTATGTGAGAGAACATTGATCAGTTGCCTTTCATATGCCCCTGACTGGGGACCTGGCTCATCACCCAGGCACGTGCCCTGACTGGAAATTGAACTCAGGACCTTTTGGTTCACAGGCCAGTGCTCAATCCACTGAGCCACACCAGCCAGGCATCAGCTAGATTTTTAGAGATTCTTATCTGATAAAGGCAGTAAATTGATTTTAAGCGCACGTGCGCGCGCGCGCGCACACACACACACACACACACACACAATTTATTGAGCACCTACTCTGTGCCAGGCCTTGTTCTGGGGATTCAAAGTGAACAACACAGCACAAAATGGTGGGTTACTACCCAGTCTGGCCTGATCCTTAAAGAGAATGTGTCTCTTTTCCAGAGATCTGATCAGGTTTCTTTTTTCAAAGACTTAATTACTACCTTCTGCATGCCATACATAGTCTCACAACCCCCTCCCTTTGGCTACAGAATGCTACAGGACTACCATCTGGTGGAAACTGCCAGGACCTCTCTTTGGCTGATCAGACAACAGCTTGTCATAGAAGAGTAAATGCCAGAGCTTTCAACTTACACTTCAGAAGTTACGATTTGTGTTTAGGCGGGGCTCGAGGTCTTTAGTTCACCATAGTGTCTTGGCATCTTCATTAGAATAGGCCTGCTTCACTCTGCCAGTGGCCTGACCGCTCGGAGGCATTTGAATCCTTGACCTTTGACATTTGTTTCACAGGTGGGGAAGGGCTTGCCAAAATTACACAGGCTGTATTAGGATTAAAGGGGGTAACTGCAGGAAATGGGTCTTGATTCAAGGCTCTTCAGAAGTTAATCCAAGGTTTGCATTTACTGCCTTCTTTTTTGATTTATTGATAGCTGGTTCTTGGCTCTGTCCAGGTATACTTCAACTTTTGAAGAACTGAACATTGGTATTACTTTTTTAGGATTTGGGCCTGGCTACCTCAAGAGGCCGGGGAAAGTGCAAGAATCCATCTTGTAGCTATGTCTACACCAACCGCCATAAACCACGGATTTGTCCCAGCTGTGGTTTCAACCTTGCCAAAGACCGAACTGAGAAAACCACCAAGGCTCTTGTGAGTTCCTTCCCCAACACACTCCTTGGCCTTGGGTTAGGCTCTGTTATTGAACCTGTGTTAGTAGAAATAAAAGGACTTCTTAGTATATGACAGTAGGTAGAGCACCAAAACTGGAGCCAGGTTATAGTTTCTGAACCTGGTCCAGTGCCGACTCCTATCTGCACCTCCTGGTCATCATTGCCAGGGTGAGGGGGCTGACCAGATACCATATTTTGCCATGTATAATGTGCATTTTTTCCCCAAATATTTGAGGGAAAAATAAGGATGTGCATTATACATGGGTATAATTATGTGCCATGGATACAGTAATGGGTATAATAATCCATGTATAATGCACACAAAAATATGGGAGCACATTATACAAGGCACAATATAGTACCTTGATCTCTGAGACCTTTCTGGCCCACTGAACTGAGAGTTCATTTACTAAAGAGAATGGTAACGTGCCTTAAATTGAATTCAGAAGAGATGGGAGGGTCACATCCTTCAGTTCTGAGGTCTGCTAGAGGACCTGTCCGTAGTATTCCGGTGAATAGAAAATGCCAACCCGAGACCATTGATAGATATTACTTCTCACATTCCTAGCGGAGCTTTTGGCTAATCACACAGTTTTACTTCTGGCAGTCTGGGCTGAAGTTGGACCAAACCATTTGGGTAATAAAACACATTCTGCTTGACTCCTTTGGGCTTGTTTTTATTATTAGAAACAGGGAAAACGGGCTTTTTCAGGGGTCCTCTGAATTTTTACCTGTGAGGTTTTTTAAGTGAACAGAAAATGACAGCATTTCGAGGCAGCAAGTGGAATGACTAGGACGAGAATAATGAGAGGAGTGTCAGCTGATCTGCCTTGCGGGGAAAGGAAGACACTCCATCAGGATCCGCGGTGTAGCCACTCCAGATCTAAGCTGGATCTTGGAAAATGGGCAGGATTTGGAAGGAAGGGGAAGGCATGCTGTGCTCAAGGACAAGCGTGAACAAAAGTGAAGAGACAGAGTCGATGGTTGTTCACCTGGCCCGAGGAGAGGGTGTGTGGGGAGCAGTATAGTTATTAGGCTTGAGAGGCACATCAGGGCCGTGTCGTGGAAGATCTCTCATGCTAGACTGGATAGTTTGTCTTCTAGCCATGGGGGTCCCACTGAATGTCCTTGAGTCAGGGAGAGGCCCGAGAGAAGGTTACATGAGGAGGGAGACTCATGGGTTTGAGAGTGGATAGGACTGAGATGTGGACAGAACTACTTCAGGCTTCAAGGTTTCTTTGCATATGGGAAGGGGCCTTTCTAGAAGACGAATCTTATCCCTGGTCTCCAGGTCTGTTTCAGTTCCTGCGGTGGTGTTCTGAGGTCATCATCTTTGTGAGAAAGGAAAGTGGACCAACCTAAGGTGTTTGGGCATTGATGGCTTAGTTGAAAAACCCTGGGACTCAGAACTGACAGACCTGGCTGGGAGTGACCCTGAGCTGCAAACTTTTGCTTTCCCCGTCAGTAAAACAAGGCAGCAAGGTGGATTAGACCTGGGCATTTTATTCTCAGGGCCATGAGCTCTAAAGATAACGCAGAATCGAGCTCCAAGGCAACTGTATACCCCTGACATTGCATGTGAATGGTCCATAGCTTTCATCACATTCTGTAGTTCCACTGGGTGCCCTCTGCTGGCAGTGAGCTCTCTTCCTGAGTTGTCCATGTAGTTAATTGCCTCTCTTCACTAGCATTAACCGCACTTTGTCTTGACTCCCTCTTTTAGTTCCCTGTGAGACCATAACCTCTTTTAGAGCAGATGCATCCGTTTCCCCTGCACCATCTAATGCTGGAGCTTGCATACATAATACAGTGTGTTGATCAGTGACTATGGGATGAATTGCATTCTGTGTGGGTAGATGCTCTGAACATTCCTATCTCTTTTTATAGTTGTTTGTTTGCAGCATGGAAGTGGGTGTTGGTCTCTAGATCTTGGATGATGAGGTCACTTAATTTCTCAGATCAGGCAGGAATTGTCCAGGAACCTCTTGTCGATTCATTTCAGATCCCACTCTTAATTATATTCTTTTGTCTTGGATTCGCTGGTAGCTGACTGCACCAAGAACCCTCTTCTTTAGATATTGCTTTGCCCTCCAATCTCTTTAATTTTAGAGAAATAAAATGTCATTCCAGTTTTCCACAAAATAAAACACAGATCAGAAATTCGGGGATCTTTGCATGCATTGCTCTTCAGAGCCTCTGGGCAGCTGTCCATTCCCCTTGCAGTTTGTCCTCAGCAGCTGTAATTAAGATGGCAGCATCTCAGGGCTGGGACAGTCCTCATTCCTTTCCATCTTTCAGCTATGGCTCAGAGCCAAAAGAGTATTCCTGCCAACTTATCTCACAGCCCATAGTTCAACACAGTAACGACAGGGAACGCACAGCCTCCCAGAGCAACTCGATTCAGTGTCACTCAGCTCTTCACTCTGCCTTCCAGCAGCAGGTATCGAATGCCTGCTGTGGGGCAGGCAGCCGGAGATTCAAAGATGAGTAGAACATGGCCCCTTCCCTTGAGGAGCTTGCAGTCTAGCGGTAGAGAGAAAGACAAGTCACCAAACTACAGAGACAGCGAGACAAGAGTTGTGATAGGATGCAGAGTTAATAGAAGGCCTCTTGTTATTAAGCCCACAACTTCTACAAAGCAATGTGTATGTCCAGCAACTGTAAATTGGCATCGTTTGTGTGCACCAGCCTCATGCTGGCATTGGGGTTTAGTAAATAAGCAGACACCGTATACTCACTTAAGTCGAGGGGACAGTGGTTTACCAACTGTGAGACAGTGAATTCTACAGTAAAGGAATAGACTCCAGGAGCACGAAGCAGGGAGTAATTCAGGCTGCATTTGCATAGGGGGCCTCCATTGAAAAGGGACCCACCTGAGAATCAGGACCTATTTTTAATGAGCATTTCAGAACCTTGTTCCTGGAAGCCTTTGGCTAGTATAGTATATAAAGTCCCCTTTACCTAGAATCCACAAAGCATTAGAGATAAATACTTTAATTAGTATAGTTATTTGTGTATATATCAAAACTACCATTCACAGAGTTTTCTTGGCACCCCAGGCACTGTGTGAAGTGCTTTACTTAAAATAATCTTGTTTCCTCTATACAACTACTCTAGGAGACGTCTAGTATTTTGATCCTCCATTTCATAGGCAAGGAAATTGAGGCTCAGAAAGATTAACTAAATTGCTTTGGTCACACATGTACAGTTGTTAAGTGTCATATCCAGACCTGAAATCCAGGTCTTGACATGTTATCCTCCAAATCCCCTACCTGGTGAATGGGAGCTGACACTTGAATCCATTACTAAGAGGTGTGTATAGTCTTCTCAGTTAATTGATAGAGAAACTCAGTGCCAGAGGGAGAAAGCACCTGTCAGAGTCACAAAGTGTGTGAGTTACTAGCTAAGCTAGTCAGGAACCTGGGTTTCCCACCTCTCAGGCCCGTCCCTCTGTCACTCCCAGCCTCTCGTGACACACCCCGAAGCACTTGCTTTTCTTGTCCTGGGTGCTAGGTCATCCATCCACTCTCTTCCCAGGAGGCAAGCTCACCACTCCCAGACGGGCTGAGTGTGACCGAACCGCTGAGCATGGCCCAGAGGGAGGTCCAGCGCCAGTCCACGCTGCAGCTGCTGCGAAAAGTCCTGCAGATTCCTGAGAATGAGTCTGAGCTGGCCGAGGTCTTCGCCCTAATTCACGAACTCAACAGCTCTCGACTCATCCTGTCCAACGTGAGTGAGGAGACAGTCACCATCGAGCAGACCTCTTGGTCGAACTATTACGAGTCTCCGTCCACGCAGTGCCTTCTCTGTAGCAGCCCGTTATTCAAAGGGGGACAAAAGTAAGCAGCCCTTTCTCATTCTCTGCCCCAGCTGCCCCTTCTCACTTGACCCATACTGCCCCTTTCTTCAAACACCTTTCAAGATGTTATTCTCTGCTTTTCTTAGGTTTCCTTTACTTTTCCAATTGCGAATTAATAATAATAATTAGTAGTCATCCGTTGTTTCCAGTGAAAATACCTGAAAATTATGTTACCACTTTAAGATTTAGTTTATATCTGGACTGCCCAGCACAATGGGCAGTTTGGGAATTCAGTGGGATTGGTTAAGTGGGTAACAAATTGAGAGTTATTAAATGTGGGAATGGTTCCACAAAGTAGGTCCTACAAAGTGGGAACACCCACCTAGGAAATCTCGGGGCACAAGTTCCAGCACCTTCATTGCCCTACTGTGGTAAAGTCTTGGGACTTTTGCTATTCATCACTGAGCCCTGGAGGTTGATTAATTATTGAGAGGTTGACATCCCTTCTGTTTTTGCTGGTGATGTTTTGGGTACTAGCTCCCTGGCTGGGCCCCAGGAGTGCTGGCTGCTGACAGCCAACCGGCTGCAGGTGGTGACTGCCCAGGTGAAGATGTGTCTGAATCCCCATTGTCTGGCCCTGCATAGCTTCATGGACATCTACACAGGTGGGTGCCAGCCTTTCTTCTCTCAGTGAGCCCCCAAAGCAGGGTTGAGAACAGCCTCTGTGGGTCAGACCTCCGGTCCTGTGAGCACTGGACCTTTCAGATGCGGCTTCTGAGGAAGAGAGGGTTTTTCCTCCTGGACATCTCAGTCCCAGGCACTCAAGTGTGGGGATTATCCAGGGTCTTTAAACAAAGTTACTTTTTAAAATTTATTTGTATTTGTATTTGTATTTTTAATCCTCACCTGAGAACATGCTTGTTGATTAGAGAGAGGGGAAGGGAGGGGGAGAGACATCAATGTGAGAGAGAAACATTGACCTGTTCCCTCTCATAATGCACCCCAATGAGAGAGCAGACCCACAGCCTAGGCATGTGCCCTGACTGGCAGTCAAACTGATGACTGTGGTTTACAGGACAGCAATCCAGCTGAGCCACACCAGGCCCGGGCTAAACAGAGTTACTTTTAAAATAACATATTGATTGTAGAAAAACTGGAATATGCTGAAAAGTAGAAAGAGAAAACTGAAGACCAGCAGTAATCCCGCCCTGAGATAAACACATAGCGTTGTGCCCTCCAGTCCCCGGTGTGTTGTTCATCACTACAGAACATAAGAAGGTGTGGAGGGAGTTCCAGGTTTACAGCTTTTCTCTCAACAAAAATGGGGTTACGCTGCATGTTGTTTTGGGACGTGCATTCTGAAATTTAGCAGTGCACAACGGGCATCTTCCTGTGCCAGCAAGTGGAGAGAAGCACACGGCTGGTTTTCAGAAGTAAGCGGCACTCCACTTCAGAGTCTCTTCGTGACCAGATCTCTGTGTACAGCCGTAATTACGTGTTTCCTTCGGGCGGATGCTCAGAAGCATCTGCTGCGCGTTGCTGCGTGTTGACCCCCTTCCCCTCCGTTCATCAGTGTCCAGCATTTATTGACTATTCACCGTGTACCATCCATTGTGAGAATTTGAGTCTCAAGCTTTATGTGTAGAATTGGGTGCTGGAGGTTGAAGAGTGTTCGTCATTTCTTCTCTGCTGCCAGAACGTTATGGTGCCTTATTTTGAATTCATGCTGTCAGTGTCCTGTATGGCCAGACTGAGTTTGCACTGCTTTAGGCTCTCACCAGCGGCTAGTGGAATGCCATTGCCCTGCATTCCATCTAGGCTGGTAGTGCCTTAGGGTCTTTATATATATATATAAAATACATAACATACATGTGTAAAATACATGCATCAGTATAATATATATAAATATATAACATTATATATATATATATTTTTTTTTTAAACTTTAACTTCACCTTAAAATTCAGAGTCCAGTTTACTCTGTCGCTGCATGGCTGTGAGTTCCAGCAGAGGCACTGAGTTGTGCGCACCACCACAATCAGTGTCTAGAGCAGTGGCATCATCCCAAAACTGCCTCTTTTTGATCAAGACCACCTTTGACCCCTAACCTCTAGCAACCAATGTATCGGCTCTTCATCTCTATAGTTTTCTTTCCAGAATATCATAAATCCAATCATAGCATTTTGAATCTGGTTTCTGACCATATTAATGCCTTACAAAGTTACTCATATTTTTGAGCATATCAGTAATTTTTTCCTTTTTATCGTTGAGTAGTTTTACATCGAATAGGGTACCACAATTTGTTTATCTTTCACTCACTGAAGTTGAAGGATGTTTGGATTGTTACCAGTGTTTGGAAGTTATAAATAAAGCTGCAGTAAGCATTTACGTGCAAGCTTTTCTGTGAACATAAATTTTCATTCCTTTTGGTGAATACCTAGGAGTCACATTATTGCTGGGCTATATGGTAAGCATATGTTTAATTTTATAAGAACTTGCCAAACCGTCTACTTAAGTATCTGCCATTTCGCGTTCCCTCCCATGGTGGCTGAGAGTTGTGGTTTGCACCGCTGGCCAGCACTTGGTGTGGTCTCTTTCCTTTTGTATTTTAGCCATTCTAATAAGTAGGTGAGTGGAATCTCATTGTGGTTTTAATTTGTATTTCTTTCATGACTAAAGATGGTGAGCATATCTTCTTGGGTTTGTTTGCCATCTGTCTGTCTTCTTTGGTGAAGTGTCTGTTCAATCTTCAGCCCATTGAATCTGGTTGTGTTCTCACTGTTGAGTTTCAGGAGTTCTTTGTGTACACCCGATACAAGTCCTTTCTCAGATAAGTGATTTGCAGATATTTTCTTAGGGTCTGTGGTTTGTCTTTTCAATGTGTTAACAGAATCTTTCACAGAACAAACATTCTTAATCATGATAAAGACCAGTTTGTTTTCTTTTTAATTCCATCACTTCTTTCTTTAAGGTATGTGCTTTGATGCTCTAAGATCTCCTTACTTGGGTGGCCCAAGTCATAAATATTTTCTTAGGTTTTCTTCTAAAAGTTTTATAATTTTATGGTTTACATTTAGGTCTGTGAATTAATTTTTATATAAAGTGCAAGGCTCAGATCAAGTTCATTTTTTTGGTTTTGCTGTTGAACTCCAGTCATTGCACCATCATTTTGAAAGTAGTTCTCTCTTCAGTGAACTGCCTCCATTTCTTTTGAAGTCAATTCATCATACACGTGTGAGTCCGTTTCTGCAGTCTGTTCCGTTCCATTTGTTCATGTTGTTTATTCTTTTGTCAGTACCACACTGTGTTGTTTACCGTACCTTTATGGCAAGTCGTATAATTAGGTAGCAGTGAGTCTTCCAACCTCGCATTTGCGTGAATTGTTTCCTGAATTGTTTTGACTATATTTGTTCCTTTGCATGTCCGTGTACATTTTAAGAATCAGCTTATCACTGTCCGCAGGATCCTGCTGTAATTGCATTGAGTCTATAGATCAGTTTGGGGAAGTTTGACATGCTTAAAAATATGAAGTCGTCCCACCCAGGAACATGGTCTGTCTCTTCATTTTATTAGGTTTTCTTTTATTTCTTTCATCAGTATTTTATGTTTTTCAGCATGTAGGTCTCGTGCATATTTTGTTATGTTTATGCCTAAGTATTTTTGTAGATTAGTACTATAAGTTTTTTAAGTTTATCAATTTGATAGGTAATAACAGGTATATCATTTCTTAATTTCTTATATTTCTTAGATTACTAAGAGATTGTATATCTTTTGTGTTATTTTCTACTTCATGAATTAATCTTGTGAATAATTCTATTCTTTGGGGTTATTTTGTTCACAGAGTTCTTCCCCAGTTTATTAGTTGTGCTTTAAATTTGTTTGTGATTTTTTGGGGGGTGGGACCCAGAGGGAGGGTTTTTTTGCTTTTTGTTTAATTTTTATGTACAGTATTTTGCTGTGTGTTATGTGCTCCCATATATAATACACACCCATGTTTTTGGCCAAAATTCCAGAAAAAACATGTTTCATTTTAATTTTTTAATTCAACTTTTTATTGAATTAAAAGTTCAACAAAACTGACTACTGTGTTGTCCAGGGTATTATTTTGAATATAGATATCATTATTGCTTTCTATACACTTTTAGCACATAAGCATAAATAAAAATTAAAGACTTTTATGTGTATATGAAAGTAGTACTACCCATGTATAATGCACATGCTTATTTTTCCCTAAAAAATTTGGGCAAAAAAAGGTGCATTATACACAGCAAAATACAGTACAGTAATCACTGCTTTTGATCTTCTCCTTTATGGCTTCAAGATACATCATACTTAGAAAGGTTTTGTCCCTTCCTTATAGCCTTTGTTAAGGGGAACACATATCCCATCATATGCTTTTGTGCAGATTAGTGCATTATTTGTCTTAAGCTGGCTACATTTAAATTTCTCTGAGCACTTTTCCCCAAAATTTGGCATAGGGGGGATTTTATGGCCGTTGTCCCATTTCTTACACATCCCTGGGCTAAAGGGTACGCCTGGTCTTTCCTCACAGTACAGCCGTGAGTGGTCGTGAGCACCGAGCTGGGTGCTGGGAGATATTTCCTTTTTTATATTAAAAACTTCTGCCCTGGCTGGTGTGGCTGAGTGGATGGAGTGCTGGTCTGAGAGACAAAGGGTCGGCAGTTCCATTCCTAGTCAGGGCACATGCCTGGGTTGGGAGCCAGACATGTAGGGGGTGCTCGAGAGGCAACCAACCACACATTGATGTTTCTCTCCCTTTCTTCCTCTTTTCCCCTCTCTAAAAATAAATAAAATGTTTCCAAAAATTCTATACATATTTTATTACTTGCTTTTTTCATTTAATAATGTATTATGAACAAGTCCACATCAGAGCATGTAGGTCTACCTTATTTTTTGTAATGATGCATAGTTTGCTATTTTATGAATGCACCGTAATTTATTTAACTGTTCCTCTATTAGGCGTTTACTTTGTTCCCAATTTTTTGCCATTGTGTGTGATGTTATTTTCTCGTTGCCTCTTCTTAACCTACAGGTCTCTTTAATGTGGGGAATAAGCTGCTGGTGAGCCTGGACTTGCTTTTTGCAATCCGAAACCAGATCAAGCTGGGAGAGGACCCCAGAGTGTCTATCAGCGTTGTTCTGAAGTCAGTGCAGGAGCAGACAGGTAAAGGTTGGCTCCCTCCCTTTCCCAAGGGTAGTCCTAAGCTCCCTGGGAATTTTCAGTGACAGGCTTTGGTTAAAAGAGTCATCTTGGGGGAGAGTCTGATATTTTGAAAAGGAGACATTCTTCGTCCCCAGACACACTTCTCTTCTTGAATTTTACAAGTGCCACACTAACTTTGGGAAGCATTAGTCTGTCTGCACATCCAGAGACCCTCAGCAGGAGGTTAAACTGACTTTTAGAAGCTCATCCTTTGGCCATAGGCAAACTTGGCCTCACTGCACATTATCAGACGCATTTCGACTCATACACAGCTTCTGGAGGTCGGCTGTGAGTTCCAAGGCTCATGCTGAGGAAACCAGCCTCCTTACTATTGGAAGTTATTTTTCCCTTGCTCTCCTTACTTACTTTCGTTTGTGCTCTTTCCACCCCATTCTTATGGACTTCAATCCCCCTGCACCTTCCCTGCTGTGAGGTTGGATGGACCAGAGCAAAAGTTCTAGAGTCAGACGGCCCTGTGCTTGAGTCTTGGCTCTGCCACTGAGTGGAGTGTGATTTTGAGCATGTTATTCTCTGTGCCTCAGTTTCTCCAGTTATAAATTGAGGAAAATGATAGCTTATGGTTCATAAAGACATGAGTTAAATGAGGTAATTTGAAGCTGTTGACACAGCATCTGGTGCCTAGTAAGTGCTTAGTACAGGCAGCTATAACTCTGATTAGAATCGTTCTCTGGGTTGCAACCTTAGCGCTTGAAGGCCAAGGTGCTTGACCCTTGGAGTAGTCAGTAGTCTTGCGTGTTCCTAGGAGGGAAGCCATCTTGCAGAATTGCTATTCTTGCCGGCCAATGGCTCATCCGCAGTGGCCTCAGAGTCTCATTCTGTGACCTGTTCAGAGCTCTTGCTCTTCTTCCAGAGAAATCACTGACCTCGGAGGAGCTGAGCCAGCTGCAGGAGCTGCTCTGCAATGGCTATTGGGCTTTTGAGTGCCTCACTGTCCGAGACTACAATGACATGATCTGTGGCATCTGCGGCGTGGCCCCCAAAGTGGAAATAGCCCAGAGGAGTGAAGAAAACGTGCTGGCACTGAAGAGTGTGGAGGTAAGTGCCTCTCAGTCACCATGGGCAGCCTTTAGAACTGTCCTCACACTTCGCTGCCACCTTCCTGCATGCTGTGTCCCCAGGGGCAGATGGCTCCAGCCTTGTCCTGTGTGAGAAGAGTGACTTTTTCCTGCCACTGCTTAGGTTTTTATCTAAGGAGGGTCAGGTGGACATAGAGGCATTGATTTTCATTCAACAATTGATTAAGCATGATCTAGTGGGCTTTTTAGGCACTTGAGAAGTGAGAATAAAAAAAAGCCCAGAAAGTTTTTCAGCTCACGGAGCTCACATTCTGGTTTGGGGAAACAGGAAACAATAATCAGATGTTTTAATTTACTATTTCCATATATGTAAAGTAAATTACAAGAAACATAACAATGTGGTAGAAAGAGGAACTCCTGTTTTGTAGAAGGTAGTCAGGGGTGGCCTCTCCGATGCAGGGGGTTGAACAGAGATTGAAGCCCGTGCTCCTCTGGGAGAGGAACGTGCCAGGCAGAGGGAGCAGCAAGGACAGGACCTGGGGCAGGTTTGCCGGACAGGGCTGCGGAACAGCGGCAAGGAGGCCGTCGTGGCCGGAGTGCGTGAGCAGTAGAGAGAGTGGTAGGACTCTACATGGGGTCACGTGGTCCACTTTAAGGATTTAGAATGAGGGAAATAGACTCTGAAGGGTTTTGAGGACCTGATCTGGTGTAGGTTCTTAACAAAAAAATGTTCACATAAAGGTAACACCAAAGTCAGATAGCTGTATATTAAGTCTAACAAATATCTAAGAAACATATGATCTTGATCCTGACCAATGTGGCTTAGTTGATTGGGCATCATTCCACAAAGCGAAAGGTCGCCAGTTCGATTCCAGGTCAGGGCACATGCCTGGGTTGCAGGTTCGTTCCCCTGTCGGGGCCTGTACGAGAGGCAGCCAATCAATGTTTCTTTCTTGCGTCGATATTTCTCTCCCTTTCTCCCTTTCTCCCTCCTTACCCCTCTCTCTCCAAAATATAAATAAATAAAATATTTTTTAAAAAAAACATGATTCTAATTGTAGAAGAATAGCAAATATACAACTCATTGTATTGTAAGGCCATATAACTTTGAAAACAAAACCAGACATTTAGTATAATAGGAAAAATTGGAATTGGTTATACTAATGAATATAGATGTTGATGTCCTAAATAAGATAATAGCAAATCAACTCTAATAACGAATAAAGTAATCCATTGTGACTAAGTTTACCCCTAGCAAGACTGCTTCAACATTAGAAAATATCCTAATGTAATTCACTGCTTAACAGATTAAAGGAGCAAAGCCATATGAGTATTTCATTGGATGTAAAAGAGACTTTCAGTATTATTCAGTACCCATTTATGATAACTCTCTTAGCAAACAGGGAATAATAGGGAAGCTTCCTTAATTTGGTGCGGGGTTTTTTAAAAATTCCACAAGTTGATTAGCTCTCCGATGATCCTGTGCCTGGCACCTGAGCCGGCACATCGTCACCGTGGGTGCAGCGTCCGTCCCCGCACTCCACGGATGTGGCCCAAGGGCTGGGACAGGAAGTGGCTCTCAGGTACCAGGCCTGGGGCTCAGTTGGTCACCACCAGGGGAGGTGCAGAACCTTTGGAAAAAGGCTTTAGCCTGGCCAGCTGGGCATATCAGGGATTTGATTCATACTCTCTTTTTCTTCTTAAAAAAAATACACATTTTGATTGAGTGTATATATTTGAAGAATGATGGTATGCAATAAGACATAGGAAAATGAGCATACTGCTTCCTGGAGCTTTCTAAGTATTCCTTGTAGATAAAATGAACTGTAAAAAAATCTGCTTTTTGTGTATTACTTCACCAGGAGGCTATTCTAACCTCATTCTAATCTGTTTGCCTAATGTAATATTAACCGCAATGCAGCTCTGATTATTAAGCATTTTATTACATACACCAAGTTCTTACTCTGTGCTCAGTGCTTTACCGTGAGACTCACTTCTCACCCCAACTCTGAGACTCATCAAGATGAAGGGACTGAGCCCGCGGGACCTTGTCCCTGCTCATTCAGCCAGGAAGGGGTGGAGCAGGGACTTGACCTCAGTCTGGTTGTCTGACTCTGGTGTCTGAGCTCGTACATGCGTACCCGAACCTCCTGGGTTTCTGAGCTCTGGTTTTTCCGAATACATCTGACTGCTCCGACTTCTGGTTTCCAGAGGGGACAGAAGCCCACTCCCCGCAAAGCTCACATCTCCTAGTCCTGCCAGGACTCTTCTCTTCGTTCTCATTATGAAGCTCTTCCCTTCTGTGCTACCACGTGTTTCTTTCTAGAGACCGGGACTGACTTTATATTCTGCCTTTTGTGTGTGTAGAGTAGGTGGTGCGTATAGGGAGAAGAAGGTGGAAGTTACCTGAAGTCTCTGAAATAAAACAGGAAGCGACTGAAGAAAATGAAATATGCAGTTGTCTGTAAGGAGACCCTCTGGTTGGCCCCTCCCTTGAGGGGCTGTATAGAGGAGGCCCCTCCAGACTGATGACAGCAGTTGTGTCAGCTGTGCGCACAGCATACTCTTGGCATTTCCTGTCCCCTGTTCAGTGTGGAGGGTGGGCTCAGTACCCTGTGAAGCTGTGGTGGGAGACTCAGTTATGTGCAGCGTGTGTTCATGCCCTGTGAGTTGGGGAAGGAAAGGGAACGAGATGGGGGAGATAGGCGTCTGGTGTAGAGCAGTGGTCCTCAGACTTGGTGGGCATGAGAATTCTGCTGGGCAGTGGTTCTCAATCTGTCTAGTGGGGACGGCTACCTCAGCCTCACCCACAGGGTTTCTGATTCGGTAGGTCTACAGTGGGGCTGAGAATTGCAATTCCGACAAGTTCCCAGGTGATTGATTCTCAGGCTGCTGGTCTAGGTAGGGGCCACACTTCGAGAATTGCACACTCGAGGAACCTTTTTCTTTTTCTTTTTGATTTTAGAGAGGAAGGAGTGGGGAGAGAGGAACATCAATGTTCCACTTAGTTATGCATTTATTGGGTGATTCTTGCGTGTGCTCTGATTGGGGATCAAACCTGCAACCTTGGCGTATTGGGATGATGCTCTAACCAACTGAGCTACCTGGCCAGGGCCTACATAAGGGATCTTGTTAGAATGGAAACTTAGAGATTCAGTTCATACAGGTTGACATGTGGCTCAGGTATCAGCATTGCTAAGTAACACAAATGACTCTGCTGTAGGTAATAGGATTAGGGTCACACCTTGAGGACCATATAAGGGGGATGCCAGGGGAAAAGCTGAGTAGCACAACTACTGGGTGCCTCCAATACAGAGCGAAGGCTGCGTGAGGTAGAGGAGGTAGCTGTGTGCTGGTAGGTCTGGGAGGCCTTCCTGGAGGAGGTCAGGAAGCAGCAGGGCCTTCAAAGTAGGTGGAATGCCACTGAATTTTATTCCGATGATTCCTGCCGGCCAGTAGAGGGACTAGAGTATGGGCTTTGAAACTAGACCTTATTACTCCAGTGGTCTCACTCAGACACTGCCAGGCTTCTGTGTGGCCAAAAGACAGGTACTGAGGTGTCATATTTGGGGTGCCCCAGCAGTGCATGGCTATCATACCAAACCCCCCAACCCCCAGCTTTGGTTGCCCTGAGTGTATCAAGAAGGTAGGCTATTGTGTTGCTAATATTCTGTGGCTCCTACAGTTTGACCTTTTTTATCCTGACCTTTTAGTTCACCTGGCCTGAGTTCTTGGGCTCTAGTGAGGTAAACATGGAGGACTTTTGGGCCACGATGGAGACAGAGGTGATTGAGCAGGTGGCCTTCCCTGCCAGCATCCCTATCACCAAGTTTGATGCCTCTGTTATTGCCCCCTTCTTCCCACCACTCATGAGAGGAGCTGTGGTCGTCAACACTGAGAAAGACAAAAACCTGGATGTACGGCCAGTACCTGGTAAGGCCACCTGGTGGCTGACTGGGGTCAGGGAAGGGCCCAGTCAGGAGCCTAGAACATTGTCCATGGCAGGCTGCACAAATGGCAGAGCGGGGGCCAGGCCCACCTGAGGGGCTTCTGGGAAGATATGACAACCTGTGGCAGAATCCCCTGGAGATTATAAAGTCATGGTGCCAGTTCTGAAGAGCTGCCAGCTGAATTCTATAGGACTGACCCACACAGCCCCCCGTCAGCCCTCTGGGGTGTGCTGCGCTGAACAGTGGGAGCCCTCTGAGAAATGCTGATGATAAGGCTGCAGCCGCAAAGATTCTCACTGATGAGTGTTGGGGGGCCAGGGAGTCCACCTTCTAAAGAGTCTTATAGGTGCTTTTGCAGATGCTCTGTGGATATGCATGGAGACACCCTGCACTAGCTGCTGAGAGCATAGGATTCCGACAGCCTGAGGACGAGTGCCAGCTGTGCCACTCAGTGTTAGTAGCCGTGTGACCGCCCCCCCCAGTTCCCTTCAGTGCCCTGAGCCTCTTGCTTCATTCACAACGGGGGCATGATGTGGTTACCCGCCTCCTGGGCTGTGAGGAAGACGAAGTGATCTAATTACTTAGCGTGATGGCCTTCTACTCTTTTCTTTTCTTTTTTTTTTTACTACAACTCATAGTAAGAAATAGGTTCTGCATCATGACCCAGCATGATCCTTCTGGTAGTACGTATGTGTGTGTATCCGTAACTGAAACAAAACTTTCACAAAACAGTATTTTTCTTACCGAGTGCAGTATATTTTATTTCCTGTTTTATTTTATTTTTAAAATTCTGGCTATGACCCACTTAATTGGTTTTTCTAAGTATTTACTATGTGGTGACCCTCTGGTTCTCCGGCAGTGCTTCCTGGCATTAGGTCCTGGGGCCCACCTCCTCTTTGCTGCTGCCAGGCCCAGGAATTGCTGGGGTTTTTAGGTCCCCACACATTTCTGTGGATTAGGCAGGTTCAGGAACATAGTGTATAGAGAACCTTTTAAATGGGAGCTGCTGCTTCTCATTTCTATAGTTGTGGTAAGCATCTGAGATCTTGGTTCCAAACAACCTTAAAAGGTGAAAAGCTGACCCATTTGGGAGTTCTTTGCAAGGGTGCTCTGCCGGATACACCCCCTAACTGTTCAAGGGGGCAAAGCCAGCCCTGAGAAATTTCGGTCTCTGCAGAGCTCACAGACCTACCTTGAGTCCACCGTCCCTAGCACCCAGGGCAGTGCTCAGGGCAAAGCCCACATCCACTCCTTGCTGTACGGCAGGCCTCGGCCCTTGTTCTCACCCTCATGTACAAGGAAGGGACTGCCTGTGACCTCTGTGGGCCGTTGGCAGTGCCCCCCCGCTCAGCACGGCCATCTCTTGCAGGCAGTGGCAGTGCCTTGGTGAGGCTGCTCCAGGAGGGCACCTGCAGGCTTGAGGAGGTGGGCTCCTACAGCGAAGAGGAGCTGCAGTACCTGCTGAGGCGGTGTGACATCCCCTTCGGGCCAGGAGCCTCCAAGGTGAGTGTCGGGGATAGCGGTGCAGACGGGTGTGGGGAGCAGGCCGGTGGTCCATTTTTCTGGGCAGGAGTGCAGTATGGGTACCAGTGACTGGGCAACTGCGTTGGATAAAGGGTACTGGCAGTCGGGGAGGCTGGGAAGGTGGTTAGCAGCCAGATCGAGGCATGTGTGTGAGGATTTTCCTCCAGTCAGTCCCTCTGTTGGACGTATTGGGTTCAGAATCTGAGGTAGGGAGTCCTGCTCTCCTGCTCACCATTTGTGACCTTGGATAGATAGATATTTAAAAAAATTTTTCAGTTTATTTCTTTATTGTGAAAGGGGAAAGGAGGGAAAAAGAAGAGAAATTTCAATTGGTTGCTTTTTGAACACACCCTGACCTGCAACCCAGGCATGTGCCCTGATTGGGGATCGAACCAACCACCTTTCCCTTTATGGAATGACGCCCAACTGAGCCACTCTGATCAGGGCAGCAGCACCTGATATTTCTGAGCCTTGTTTTTCTCATTTTGCAAAGTAGAAATGACTGAAATACCGCACAAGGTTGTTGTCAGAGGCATCCTCACAGTGTCCTGTTGCACCTGTCCAGGCTCTCCGGAAATGGGCGCTGTGACAGTCCGTGACGGGTGTGGGGAGTGCTGTCTTCATGTATTGTTCACTCTTCACAGTGATACAGCTGTCGGACTTTTATGTTTCCTTCAAGTTCAGACTCAAATGTTCGCTTCTTTTTGAAGCTTTCCCTGTCCTGTAAAAAGGAGGAGGAATACAGGCCTCCAAGTGGCCCAGACAGAGGGGCAGCTTGTTCTGTCGGGCTGGCTCTGTCTGTGACCTGATCCTTTCAGGGCCTCAGGGTTCCCGAATGTACCTAGAGGATGTTGGGCTGGTGAGGCTTCAAGATCCACTTTGACCTTGACAGTCTATTCTCCCACTTTGGGTATTGAAGTGAGCATTTGATGCTGTGCACAGGCCTGGTTCTTGAGGATTCACTGCTGTTTTTTCAATCTTGACCTTTTGCGCCAGGACCAGCTCTGTCTCTCCTTGTTGGCCCTCTATAAATCTGTACAGAATGGAGCCAGAACTAGACAGCCCCCACCTCATCTCACAGGGGGTAAAATCTACAAGATGTGCCCCCATCAGGTAAGACTACAACAAGGAGGAACGTGGGGCGGGCTTGCTCACGACACATTGTCCGCAGTCAGATGGGCCCGCTTCACACTTGCAGGGGCTGACACCTACCTAGCTCACGGAGCCGTGCTTCGGGCAGACAGGGAGTCTAGTTGCCGTCAGGGAGTATTTGTTAAGCACGCTGCCGTGTGCTGGCCCCTTTGTTAGCTACTGAAGGTACGTAGGTGAGCAACAGTGTCTTTCCTTCCTAGTGGGCCTCATTTTAGTGGGAAACAAAGGCACACAGATTGTTGTACGGGGCCTGAGATAGGCAGTGACAGGGACCTGCTGTCCGTGGGGCAGCCAGAGAAGGCTGAGAGCCCCAGTGATGAACTAGGGAAGGAAGGTTCTAGAAGAGGAAGAGTGAGTCCTGAGCCCTCGGTGGGACAGCCTAGCGAGCCAAGAGGAGGGAGGTGGCAGGGGTCACCAGAGGCCAGGTCATGTAAGGTCTTGGACGCCAGAGTGACAGTTTATTTTTCTGAGAGCGATGAGGGACCGGTTGGATGAGGATGAATGGGAAGTGGGATGGACATGGTCTGGTTTTGGTTTTCGGAAGATCACTCTGTCTGTAGAGGGTGTGGACAAGGTGGGCGTCAGGATCCCTCCGGGAAGGTCATACTGTTTGACAGAGGAGGCATGGGAAGACACTGGAGTATATGCCACCCCGTGAACAAGAACTGGATCGGGGAGGGAAATGTGTACGCGGGCAGGGCAGCCTGGCTGTCCAAAGAGGACTAGGTGGTCACCTCCTTTAACAGAAGCTGTGTCTGTGAGGGAGGTGCTGGGTGCTCCACCCTGGCAGGTCAGCGCCTGCTCAGAGAGTTGTGTTCATGTGGCCATCTCGCGACAGCAGAGGGACAGATGTGTGAGTTAGAGAGCTCAGGGCTGTGAGGCGATGGCTAGGCCTGGCGGGCGTGCGGGTGGAAGGCGGAGGCGGAGGCAGCGTTCCCCAGTGTGCGTGCAGCCGCCTGGCAGTGGGGCGGCACTTGGGGGTCCTGGCAGTGGAGGCGTTTGCTGAACTGTGTCAGGGTCTGGTGGAGAGCTGCTTAGAGTGCCCCCACTCCAGAGGCTTCTTTAGGTCCGAGGCAGGGCCCAGGAACCTCCACGTTAAACCAGCTCTTAAGCTGCCAGTGCTGCACAGCTGGGATCGGGAATGACGGGGCTGGACGGTGGTGCTGGGTAGTGCGATGTGGCGGGGCGGCCGTGCTGGAACCCATGACCTGGGGGTTTTCAGCCTCTGTTGATTGGATGCCCCCTCCTCTTCACGGAAGTGGTCAGGGATGAGCTGCCGACCTCCTTTATGGACAGAAGTAGGAGGGAAGCAGCATGTTAAGGGCTCTGGAAGGATGTCTGTGGCTTCGGTTACGAAACCTGATTGTTCATCTTCTGGGAAGAAGCCTGTCTGCAGACCGGCTTCTTAACCGCATGCTGTGCCCTCCGTCTCTGCCTCCAGGTGATCTGCGGCTCCAAGTGTCTTGTGCGGGGCGAAAGTGCCCGCGACCACGTGGATCTGCTCGCCTCTTCTCGCCATTGGCCGCCTGTCTACGTGGTAGACATGGCCACACCAGTGGCCCTGTGCGCTGACCTCTGCTACCCAGAGCTGACCAAACAGATGTGGGGGAGGAACCAGGGCTGTTTCTCTAGCCCCA
>PVKM010020770.1:0-23135 GCA_004027735.1 Carollia perspicillata
ATGGCTGGAATAAAATTCAAAAGAATGGAAACGCCAAATCTTAATGAGGCTGATGAGCAACAAGAATTGTATGGTACATCATTTGTGATATTATAAAATGATACAACTACCTTTGGTATTATAGTACAACTACCTATGGCAATTTTTTAATAAATCTAAACACGCATGTGTATGACTCTTCTAAACTACCGGTCTGGGAAAAACAGTCAGTATAACTCTTAGTTTCTATTGCTAGTTTAGAATACTTTTTCATTGCTACTGTTACTCAAAACTTCCTCTTCTGCAGTTTATAATGTCCTCCATATTTCTTCATCTCCAAATCCTGTGGCTGTCTTTACTGCTGTCCAGATGTACCTTGATGATTTCATCACTTGTTTTCTTCCTCAGATTACTTTATGCCTCTCTACTTAGTGTTTTCATTGTCAGCTTCGTTGACCTACTCAGCATTCTGGCACTGCAATTTCCTGACTTTCTCTGCTGCAATGACGTACAGTTAGAGAGTTGCCATCTGAAAAATCTCCATCTCACGGCTTGTCTACAATTAGAACTTGAATTATTTTTCTGTCATATAGTTTAATTTCTCTCCATTTTCCACTTTCCCATCTGTTTAAGGCTTTTTAACTCTGCTCTCCTCGTGACCTCTGATCCTTCAGCACCTGCTCATTTTCCTGGCCTTTTTCTTTCTTCACTTGTTGGGACCTAGCACTGGCCTTGAAACTGGAGACCCCCCATAAATGGTTGTTAAACTGAACTGAACCTATTCACCTCCCTAGTTTGGCTGTATATTGTGATCTGTCACTTCATTATCCCCTTTAAGGCACCCTAGAATCATTCATCCCCTTGGCCTGTACTGGATGCTTAAACCTTTAATCACATGTATCTTGATTTCCTCTATTTTCTCTTCTACCTTGTAGAAAGTTGGTATGTGAAGTCCATGCATGTGATTAATTACATATAAGAACTACTATCGTATGCTCAGAGAGCCCTAGTTATACCTCAATAGTCCTTCTAGTCATCTTGTGTTCTAATCTGTCTGTAGTCTCTACAGTAGCTTTTCTAATATTTTTAATTTCAGCAAACCTCTTGTTCATACCACTTTTCTTTTTGGAGCAAAGAAAATGACTGTCCTCTTTTTTTAGCTTTAATACTGCAATTCTTCATCCTTTCTCATTCTGTCTTCTACAAGAGGAAAAATTTTATGAGCAACTCCCCCATCCCTGCCCATTGCTTTCAATAGTTTACATCGCCCATTTTCGTCTTTCTATAAGGTTACTTAAATCTCTCTCTCTCTCAAAAAAACAAACAAACAAAAAAAAAACTGGTTTACCTCTCAGAAAATGTTTTCCTTGGCATCCCACACACTATTATCTCTGAGGAGTCCTAAAGCAAGTCTGCATTCACTGCTTCTATTTGTTCAACAATTCTAAGTTCTTAGCCATTGTCCTCTCAACTATTTAAGTCACCCCATTCATGATAACTGCTTTCAGGGAGTCCATCTGTGACCTTTTCACCAAAATCAATGCTTCCCCCACCCAGTTTTCGTTCTCTTTGAACTTCCAAGGCAAGCGATACTCATACTGCCTATTTCAAAATCTTATTTTTGATATGGATTCTACACATAGGTTTCATTTTCACTTATATGTTTTTCTTAAATATCTTCTTCATTCATATTTTTTTCTTGTCCTGTCTTCCTTCTCAAAGTTCCATTCTCTCTGGCTCCTCTATTTTGAGGGTTGTTGGCTTGTCATAGCAGTTGGGCTCACTTAATTAAAATACCTCTCCCTAAATATAAATGAAGACCTTTTTAAACAAAGAACTTATTTATAATGTAAGGAGAAATCAATGCAAGATTTAAAAGAAATTGCATTCTGTTTGTTGACAGTCAATTTAATCCCTCTCTCCTCCCCAACACACACAAGTAGAAGCTTATTAAATTATACATTATGCTATACACAACAAACAAGTAATTTGATTGTTGATGATATATTTTTTCCACATTGGTACTGGTGAGGCCTTTCATTCCTAGCATCCGGGTTTCAGTTCTTCTGTCTCCATCTTTCGTTGCCTTGTTTTCTGTATCTATTCCGCTTTGTTGTAACTCATTTGGGGTTCTCTGTCTGGAGTTTGTAGAAATGTAGTGCCTTTTCTTCTGTACCCAGCAACAATGCTTCTACTGTGATAATCATTTCAGTTTATAATTGCTAATGCGCAAGTCCGAGGAATTTCTACACTGTGCTTCCCCATCTTTCACTTTCATATCTTCCCTGGCAACAGAAGCTAAAATTAAGCAATTACTGCTCACTTGCTATTTGCCAATATGATAAGGATTAAACCATGTAATTAGGTACTTTCTGTTCAGTGAATCCAATTTGTTCCCATCAACTCACAATATCAACGCTAAATTCTTCAAAGTTTTCAAAATTATTCATAGACTTGACTAAACTTATGTATGAATCTTGTTTTTACTCCAAGGCATGGTGCTCCTTTCACCACTGTCCCTGAAACAGTGTGGCCGTCCCTGTCAGCACACGCTCTCTGTGGGGTTTGCTTCGCCTCAGCTGCTCTTCCCTCTTGGCTGCACCTTTGCTAATTTTGTGTCATTCATTGCCACACTCAAGTCCCAATTAATCAAAAAACCACTCTTTGATTATTATACTTTTTAATCATCCCTTTCACTGCTAACTTTTACTCTCCACACCACTGAGCATTTGATTACAAATATTACTGTATTTTTTAAGTACATTATAAATGTTTGCTCTCAGGTACTTTATTAAATAAAAATATATATTAACAGAAGAGAAGTAGACACATTCAAGTGTACATTGACAGTACCTGAAATATTATATATTAAACCCAGCTGGTGTGGCTCAGTGGCTTGTGTGCCAGCCTATGAACCAAAGATTGCTGGTTCGATTCCCAGTGAGGGTGCATGCCTAGAGACAACCACACATTGATGTTTCTCTCCCTTTCTTTCTCCTTCCCTTAAAAATAAATAAATGAAATCTTGAGGAAAAAGAGAGAATTTCCTAGGTGCCAGCTGCTACCCTAAATTTATTTAATCCCCACAACCACACTCTGTCATTGTTGTTATTAAACCCATTCAATAAATGAGAGCTGAGGTTCAGAGAGTTTAATCTCGAAGGTCAGATAGCTAATCAAAATCAGCTATGTTTGATTGCAAAGCCCCTAATCCTTCCATTATACCTGGAAGATTCTACATACTTGTGATGTGATTGTTTTTTAAATGAAAAGACTGAACTGGTTTAATATGATGTCAAGTATTTATATGTAAATATTCTGCCTAACTTTGATCCTATACTGTGAAAAGAACATCCTGTCCTATGTTATATTTGTTGGCAGTCAGGATCTTTTCTAGCCTGGTCTACTCCTAGCCCAGAGTGTCATTTCAGCCTGTAGAGTTCCACTAATTGAAGTTCAGGTGTGTGTTATTTAGTGAAGAAACCTAAATATTAAATGACTAACAGGAAACTGTCAAGAAAGTACTGGAAAATGTTTATCTCATAATGATGAGCAACGAAGTAAAACTAGAATATCTTGAAAATCTATTAGTATTGTTTGAATGAGGTGATTAAATTATTGGTGTTTTAGTAATAACGTCTTTTCAAAAGGACCATTGCAGTACTTGCCACATAGAAAATGTAGTGGAGAATAGAAAATGGGAATAAAGTTAAAAGAAATCATAGAAAAACATCCTGTTGTACTTTGTGCAAATAAAATATGTTCTCACCCTTAGGGTGGAGAAAAAAATTAAGAGAACTTCACAAGACAAAAACATACCATGTAAGCAGAAAAACTGGGTCAGGGAAGTACTATTTATTCTATTGCATCAGCTATAATAATCCCTGTGGGTAATATATGGAAGAAAAACCTTGTAGAATAGAAATAGTCTAACCATTAAGTCATTAGGTCAAAAACCTTCAAAGATGATGAAATTATGTCAGTATATCTGAATGACATTTTACTTCCAGAATGTGAAACAGAAGTACAATGGACGAACAACAGAATTTTAGAGCTTTTTGGAGACTGAATTCAGCTTAGAACCCCTGTTGCTTTCTAAGAAAAGTTGGTTTCATTATGCAACTCCATCAGAGCTTTTACAGAGAATACTCTGTTTTTCTTTCCTGTGAACTGCTTATCTGTTGTGTTATTAGAAAAACAGCTTGAATTATCTTTTCCTAGCCCAGAGTGAACTCTTAAGGGCCTGTGTGAATACTATATTTTTTGGGGGGAAACTTCCTAGACAGGAGGGCCTATGAGGTCTTCCCACATCTGACACATTTGCCTGCAGCTCCTGGCACCCACGCACGCTCACCAGATCCCCTCTTGTGTTTTATTTCCAATGACTTTCAGAGCAATGCAAACACGAGGAGCTGTTTCTGTCTGTCATCCTTTATTGTCGACATCATTCTGTCAGCCACAGAAGACGCTATTTTTTTTTTTTAAGAAGAGAGGGCCTCAAGTTAGTAAAAGAAACTTAGTTGATATCAAGGGATCTAGTTTAAGGCAAACTAGAACTTTCTATATGAGAATAAAGAAAGAAACATGACAGAGATGACAAAAAGACCTATCTTTCTGTCAACAATCTCACTTTAGTTCCGTGAGATCCATTAGCAGCTGTGAAGTGTGAAAATTAGGAGCTAAGGCACAGATGATATTTTAAGGCTGAGAATGAAGTAAGCTTTCACGTTTTCTTCTCACATCCCTTTTATTCCATCAAACGTGTTATCCGTGCTACTTTTTAATGATTTCTCAACAGAATCAAATATTGCCCCAAAAGGCTAATGAGGAACGACCTGGTTCGGAGTGATAGCATCAGGGGCCTGTTTCCCAAGAGAATCTTTCAAGGGCACAGGAAAGGAAGCAGATGTTTTCCCTCAAGAACTGAGGCTGGAGAGCTCCCATCACTCCCTTCCTAACCACATGCTCTAGGCCGCAATGCTGTACTCCCTTCTTCTGCTTTCATAGACACAGCAGCATGTCATAATTCAAATCCTGTCTTGTTGACACAGCTTGCTTCAGCTGTTCACATAGCAAATTGTTTGTTCACTGAAATCGAAGACACAGCAGATCTTTGTGGGGTGACTAAAAGGAGCTGCAGATTTCTGGATGATGTTTGCAGTCAAGTAGACTGCTGTGTGGGGGTCCAGGATCATTACACAAACATGTTTACACTCCTTCAGTCCAGGCTACATATGGGAGGTTTCCATCACTGCTATTCGCATACCACAATTAGGGAAAGCAAGGCCTGTGCATTAAAGAGCCTCACAACATTACTAAGGCAACTTAGTGATCGATTTGCTCTCTGCACCAAAAATGTAGCCTTTTCAAACGAGCAAATAAATGTGAAGTAGCAAAGGCAACAAGGACTGTTATGAGGGAGATAAAATCAATCTCTTAATAGAGCATCATCAATCACAATATATCATTGGCATTATCTTTGAATAAACTGAACGCTCACTGTATCATTTATATTTCCTTATTACTAGGAACAACTTATTCAGGTTATTTACCCCCAATACATTATTTTATGTTGGGTATTTGTCACATAAAATGCAGTTGGCCTTAGCTCAGGTTGCAAGGTTAGTGGGCAGAGAGAGGCCTGACATAGACATTCATGTCCTCATCTCATGCCAGCTGCACACAAATCATGCAACCTGAACGAATGAGCTTTAAGACTCGGTTTCCTCATCTATAAAGGAAAATCAAAAGCATCTCAAAAACTCATTTAAGTTTTTAAACTTCATTTTCTCTAAGTTTGTGCTTGGTAAGCAATGCTGCAAATAGTACAATTGCAGTCTAATCATTTTACAAATGATTACAAGTACTTTTCAAAAACAAAGTCCATATGCTTAATTTCCTCTGCTCTTGTAAAGCTTATATGTTCAAAGAGAATAGTTTCCCATGAAAAATGGGCAACTTTGCATAATCAGCTCGCACTCTTTCTTCTTTCATTCCACTCTGATTATTCAAGTCCAGGACTCTACACATATTCTGGTTGTTATTTTTGGTCTTGCGTCTGCCTTCTGTGCTCCTCCAACCAATTCCTTTACAACTTTAAAAAAATCTATTTAATTATTTTATCCCCCCTTTCTGGATATCAAATACTTCTCTGTTGACTGTCAAATCAAGTCAAATTTTTTGATCTAGCTTCCAAAGCTTTCATATTTTTTATGATCAAATTTTATGAACACCCCAGAATTATGTACCAGAGCCAGGTCAGTTTCCTCACTGAATGAGCTGTCACTTTTATTTGTCTATGGCCCTTTTTTCTCCCTCAGGTCACTTTCATGCCTTGAATATTTTTTCTCTTGCACTTGACTTAACTGGGTTCTGCTCATCCTTCAAAGTCAGATTAAACTATTTCAGGCTGCTCCTCCCAGGATCTCATAGGTCTCTCCTGTTTTTCTTACTTTTCTGTGCATTAATAGTGCAAAGTTGCATTAGGGTGACAAATGTTTGTGCCTCTCCTCACCCAAGTTTGGAACCAAATGAGGAAAGTGGAGCTTGAAATATCTTTGTTATAAAGAAAGGTTGAATTGGAAGTTGTAGCCGACAAAGAGCTGAGGCTGCAGGGAGTGTGGCATTCATTATTTCAGCCCAAAGTTGGGCAGCCACATCTCCCAGTCTGGCAGACTGCTGCCTGGAGCTTATGCTCCCTGCCTACAGTCGGACTGCACAAGATGAGACAAGGAGGAGGAGGCTGAGCTCCCTCTTCTACATTTCCCAACCAGACAAGCCTCTCCTCTTCCTCTGGAATCAGAGAGAAGTGATAAACGTAGAAATCTACGCTAAGTTATTCTAAGAAGTTATCCATCTACTTCTCGGTCAATATGAAAGATCACCTTATTAGTGTTTTACACATACAGCAGGTCCTTGAATAAGGTCATTTCATTCAACATCGTCTTGGTATAGAGATGCCATGGGAACTTAACTCTTATTTATATACATCAATTAGCCTATGGTAATGTTGGTTTTATTACATGCCTTTTTCTTAAAATCACAGAACCCACTGAAAACATTAAGTAAGGATTTACTGTGTTAACCATGTCTCCCTAATTAGATTCTAAGCCTTAAAAAGACATGGGCCTGTATTTATTTTTCACTCCCCATAGTACTAGGCTTATAACACTGGTCAAAAACTAATTATTTCCTGATGGCTTAAGAAATTTGGGTATATTTTAATTGTTATTACAATTAAAATGTATATTGTGGATTTGTGTACATGTTGAATGTGAATAAAAATAAATATAATATTTGCAGGTGGCAATATTCTTGAGAACAGGTATTATGTGAAGTTCCAAGAGAAGTGCATATAAAGGAAAAAAATGGGTCATATATAGAGAGAATACTTTTTGCAAAAACAGGTGGTTTTAAGATATTTAAGTACCGACACACATTTTTTACCTGATAAGTATGATGAGCACAGCTAAGGGTAAAAACAACAGACAAAACCTACTATATTTTATTGGCTCTTTGTTTGAATAGGGTAAGTCAAGGTCTTTACCATCTGCCTTACTGGTATTATTGAGGAAGAGGGCTCATTCTTTAACCACAACATCTTTTCTGGCATCACAAACTTGGAATGAACTTGGGAAAAGAATAGAAATGTTTAAAATATTACACTAATTTAAAAAAAATATTAAGATGTGTCACAGTTAATATATACTAAAATAATAAAGCTAGATATATTTCAAGAAATAATTGTTTTTGGCTAACTTGTAACATTACAAAATTTATTTTCTAAAATTTATCTTATAAAATTTTATTCCCTTTCCACTTGTATATAGCCATATTTTCTGATATATAAAATACCTAATGAGGGAGAGACAAAGAAGCTCTAAAAAGTTATATATAGGATATGATATATAATGTACGTTATATGTTTACAATTTTATATAATATATATTTACATATTTACAGATGACATGATACTGTACATAAAGAAGCCTAAAGATTTCACCAAGAAAATACTATAACTGATAAATGAACTCACTAAGGTAGCAGGATACGCAATTAATATCCAGAACTCAGTTGCATTTTCATACACAAATAATGAATTACCAGGAAAGGAATTCAAGAAAACAATCCCATTCACAATTGCTTCAAAAATAACAAAATACATAAGAACAAATTTGACCAAAAATATAAATGATTTGTACTTGGAAAATTATGTATACTGAAAAAAGGAGTTCAAGAAAATATAAATAAGTGGAAGCATATACCGTGTTCATGGATAGGAAGAATTAACATCATTAAAATGTCCATATTACCCAAAACAATCTATAGATTTATTGCACTTCTTAATAAGATATCCATGATGTATTTCACAGAACTAGAATAAATAGTCCAAAAATGTATATGGAACCACAAAAACCTGAATAACAACAGTGATCTTGAGAAAAAAAGAACAAAGTTGGAGGAATCAAGCTATCTAATATCAAACTATACTATAAGGTCATAGTAATCAAAACAACATAACACTGGCATAAAAACAGACACACAGAACAATGGAACTGAATAGAGAACCCAGAATTGAACTCACACCTTCATAGTCAGTATTGGGTGGAGGAAGCAAAAACACACGATGGGCTAAAGGAAGTTTATTCAATAAGTAGTGTTCAGAAAATTGTACCAATACCTGCAGGCAAATGAAACTAGATCAGCTTCTTATGCCACACACAAAAATAAATTCAAAGTGGATTAAAGGCACAAATGTTAGGCTGGAAACAATAAAAATACTAGAAGAAAACATAGGCAGTAAAATCTTGGACATTGCTCATAGCTGTATTTTATCTGATATCTCTCCTCAGGCAAGGGAAACAAAAGAAAAATAAACAGATGGGATTATACCTCAAACTAAAAAGGTTTTGCACAGCAAAAGAAACCATCAACAAAATAAAAAGACAACCCACAGAATGAGATAATATAGTCACCAATATATCTAATAAGGATTTAATGTTAAAAATTTATGAACTTCTAAAACTCAACACCAAAAAAATAAATCCAATTAAGAAAATGGGCAATGGACCTGAATAGAAACTTCTCCAATGAGGACATACAGACACATAAAAAGGTGCTCAACACCACTAATCATCAGAAAAATGCTAATAAAAACCACAATGAGATAATCACCTCATACCTATCAGAATGGCTTTCATCAATAAATCAACAAACAAGTGCTGGTGAGGATGTGAAGAAAATGGAGCCCTTTGCACTGTTGGTGGGAATGCAGACTGGTGCAGCCACTGTGGAAAGCAGTATGGAAATACCTCAAAAAATTAAAGATGGAATTACTTTGTGACCTAGCAGTTCTACTTCTGGGAATTTATTCAAAGAAGCCCAAAACACTAATTGGAAAGAATATATGCACCCCTATGTTCATTATATTGTTATTTACAATAGCCAAGATTTGTAACCAGCCCAATTGTCTATCAGTATATGAATGGATAAAACAATTATTGTACACTTACGCAATGGAATACTAATCAGCTATAAAAAAAATAGAAGACCATTTTATTGTTTGGGACAGTATGGATGGACCTAGAAAACATTATGCTAAAGTGAAATAAGCCAGTCAAAGAAAGATAAATACCATGTAATTTCATTCATCTGTGGAATCTAATGAACAAAGTGAACTAACAAGGGAAACAGAGACGGAATCGTAGATGGAGAGCAGGGTGACAGCTCTCGGGTGGAGGTTTTGGGGGGTGGACAGGTGGAGCACAAAAAAGAAAGAACTTGTGGACACAAACAATGGTGTTGTCATTGTGGAGTGTTGGGTGGGTGGGTAGAAGTGGAAGAGTATATAAGGGGCCTAAATGGTAATGGAAGAAATACAATAAAAATACTATTAAAACGAAGTGAAAATAAAATATTTAAATATATAAACACAATAAAAATAAAGCATCATATATACATTTCATTATACACAATAGATAAAATTTTCTTCTAAGTGACATTCATTTTCTTTCTTTGGAAAAAAAGTGGAATCATATTGTTTTTGTTTATTTACTCAGGGATATTATAACTAACTAAAAACTGAGCTGCTTATTGGTAAGATATATAGGAAGTAGCTGGATGTAACATGCGATTCTCTGGTGGAAACTCAGGTCTCTCATATTCTTAGGCTTTTCTCATAATAAAGAGGTCTCTAAGATGATGATATTCTGGAAACTTGAACTCAGTTTTAGTCTATGCTGTTGAAGAAAATATGAAATTCATTATATAATAATAACTGAGCATAAATTGAGTGAAATAATATATAACTAATGGGACAATAAGGTAGATTAATTTTTTCTGTGTGTGAGGCAGTTTAGAATGCTGGCTATGGTATGCTGAATAGTCTTCCTTGTCCAACTAGGATATTGGTATTGATATCCTAACCCCAGGAACCTGTTAAGATGTTACCTTACCTGGCAAAGGAACTTCAAAGATATGATTAAATTAGGGGCATTGAAGTGGGAGATTATCCTGTATTATCTGGGTGGGTTGATATAATCACAAGTGTCCTGACAAGAAGGAGGCAGAATTGTCAGAATCAGAAAATGTGACAATGCAAACAGAAAATCAGAGTTAGGGAGTGATGTGAAGGTGCTCTGCTGCTGATGTTGAAGATGAAGGATGAAACCGCACCAGTCAAAGGATGCAGGTTGCCTCCAGAAGCTGGAAAGTATAACTCCTAGAGTCTCTCTGAAGGGTTCTTGCCTCTACCAATATTAAGGTGGTCTTGGCCCAAGTTAACACATTTCAGACTTCTGATCTCCAAAACTGTAAGATAATAAATGAGAGTTGTTTGAAACTACTGAGTTTGTAGTAATTTGTAAAAGCAGCAACGAAAAACCAATACACTAACACTTCTTTAGAAATAAGGGAAGACTCAATTATAAGCTAACTTCATGTTTATTAAAACATGTTGTTATATTAAAAATTTACTAAGCCCTACAGGTTTTAATGTATTTGAAACAAAAGCTATGCTAAAGGAAAATGTATTTTAAGATACTTTTCAGATTATATTTTCCTCTATTAATAGTTTCTTGGTTTTCATAAAAATATGGACATGATCATTGAATCCGCTTTTAAATTTTTCCTGAACATCAGATAAATAATATTTTTAAAATTCTTAGTTCTGGTTGACTTACTTGGTGTTTTACTTGCATAGGCTCATTTCACTTTCTTTGCTTAACCAGGCAAGTCTTTAATTTCAATTGCAATATTGGTGACTCAGAATCACATTATGGTTCAGTGTCATTTGTATCAATACTCTTGGTTACAGGATTTTTTTATAGTAAGTTAAATGGAAGCAGTGAAGTTTTCAGCAATATTGAGCCTAAAGGAGTTAATTTTTAAGGCTTCACTGTTTCCATATTTCCCTCTGTAATTGCTGCTAATTATTTTTATGTTGTAATGAAGCAATGATGATCAAAGCACAGGGCGTTTCTTAGGGATTCATGACTGGCTGGTTTGCATCGGGCCATTAACCCCAGTCATTAATACCACTGGAAGTGCCTTGTGCTGAGGTCATTATTGTTAATAACAGAGTTGTATGAAAACATTTACACACATTTGGGAGTAAAACTGTTGATAATTTTCTGCCTGTACAAGTTGTGTGATTGAAAAACCTAAGGGTGACAAAGGTTGGCTAAAAGAGGAAACTAAATCACATTTCAGTTGTGAGGAATATGATAAATATTTAATATATATATAACATGATATCTCATGTGTATATATGTGTACACACATATATCTAAAAGCTTTATGAGAACATATGAACAAACACTATCTTTACTTTTTATCCTTGGACTGTATGAACATGCTTAATTTATGAATATCTTAATATGAGTTGAAGATTTTAGAGACTGCCATTTAGAGACCACCACCTAATTATAGTTACATTTTAATTATGAAAAATACCAAGCAAATAATCGTTCTTTTCTTCTACTATATAAGTGTTCCTCCTTAATGTTTCTGAGAATGAATAAAAATTTCTTTAAAAATTAATTCTCCATTCAGTAACCAATCAAAAAGTCCATTTTTCCCCCAATTATAATTCCTTAGACTAATGATAATGGTGGCACTATAATTGTCACTCAAATGTTTTACTTCAGTTTTAAAAATATTCTGTATCCACATCACTAAAATTCTCACCGAAAGAGTATCCACAATGTAAGACGTAAACTATTTGGGGAAAATTAAATAGCAAACAATTTAAACCACGTCTTGAAGTTCAAGGGCCACTCCAGTCAAAGAACAATAGACAGTTTACTTTAGTTAAGCTTCCATAGTGTACAACTGGTTGTCCTCAGAAAGAGACAAGGAGAAACAAAATATTCAAGTTGGAATTTAGTAAAATTCAAGAAACTGTGTTCCCTTTACTACCTTGTAAATTAAAGAAAAAAAAATCCGTCACTGTCAAAGTTTAATTTACTAAGAAAGTTAATTTCCAATTTTCATTAAAATGTTAAATTTGTATTTTTAAGACTATTAATTGTAATTTCTATTTATTTTTTGCCTTTTATATTCTCCTGTATTTAAAACTTAAAATACTGAGGAAAATATAAAAAAGGGAAACAGATATGGCTACAGGAGGATTTCAGATTTTTAAAATAAAATTTAGTCTATACAATGGAATTGGAAAGAGGTAAAAATATAACTGAAATCATCATGTACCATACAATTTGAAAAAAAAATTACAAGCACCAGACAACTTGGAAGCAATGTTTTTAAACTTAAGGATGGTAGAAAACTAGTGACTCAGTCTGTATTTCTCAAACTATTGCAAATCAATGAAATGTGAATTAGTAGAAAGATCTATCCTCATTTTACAGATGAAAAAGTAAGGCTCAAGTAACTAATTTAATGGAGGTAAATCACAGAACAGCATAACTAGGATTTCAGTTTACTCACAAGGCACATTGTTTTACCTGATTTTACTTGGTCTTATCACAGAGAAACATTCACTCTTGTGTCATTTTTAAACACTTTCTATAGATATATGAGTGATAATAACAAGACAACTATTTCAGTAGATGGCGTGATGGTTAATCTTATGCTATTGTTATTGGGACCTTGCTGCCCACCACCAATAGGCAAATTTGGAGGCAGAGGTTTGGTGAAACAAGAAAGGAGTCTTTTATTTAAAAGCTACATAATTTTGGAAGAATGGCAGACTTCAGCCTCAGAGCCCATTTTCTCTAAAACACCCAAAGTAAAATGACTGCCACCCTCTGCCAGGCCAGAACAGTCCTAGGCTGCACCTGGAGTTCCTTCTCCCACTTAAAAATACCATCTTTTGGGAAATGTAGGTGTCTAAATCACGACCATCCAGGAGGATCCCTGAACAAGAGAAAAGTCCAAGACTCTGCCATTCCTCCATTTAAGCCTTCTGGCCCATAATTCCATGCACTCCAGAAGTATCCGGCTTCCCAGTCAATCCTGTCCTTTTTCAGGTTAGACTGACAGATCTGTATCTCTCCCTACCATGTCTCTGCCTTGGAGTAGGGACATCTGTCATGTGCCCTGCTAGCTTGTTTACTGTTGTCTCAGGTAACCTTCCCCTATGGCCCCACCTTTTTCTTTCTGGCACCATGAGGGTATCATCATAACTTAGCTGGGCCATGGTGCTCAGGTATTTCATAAAAAATCATTCTGGATATTTCTGTGAAGGGGTTTTATGGGTGAAGTTAACATTTAAATAAGCAGACGTTGAGTAAAGCTGAATATACTCCAAAACATGGGTGGGCCTTACCCAATCAGGCGAAGGCATTAATAGAATAAAGACTGCTTCCCTTGAGCAATAAGGGATTCTGTCAGTAGGCTGTCTTCAGACTCTTACTTTGCTCTTTCCTGAGTCTCCAGTTTGGTGATCTGAGCTACAGATATTCAAGGAAATTTCTTAAAATCTCCCCCACCTCGCTCTTAAATAAAAGAATATATATTGGTGTATGTATGAATATGTATATACACATCTTGTTTGCTCTGTCTCTCTGAAGAATTTCAACAATACAAATAGGTAAAAAAAGAAACAGGAAGTGGTGTGATGAACCAAAAGTAAGTAGAAAGAAGTGAAGATACGAAAACAGTATAAGTCTGAGAACATCTTTTCATGGGTGTTCCTCAGGGATCCCTATACCACAAACAATCAAACAAATCAACACCACCAAAACCTCTGGGCACAATATGGGTTGATTTTAAGATCTAGTGATATTTTACTGATGCTTTCTTGCACACTGATATAGTAAACTCTTTATATTTGATATACTTGAATTTTTCTCTACCTTTAAAAAAATCTAGAATCATATATAGTTTAAGTTTAATAATTCTTAGAAAATTCTTATTAGAATCATTTTTGAGAACACTGTGTGATGGCATTTTTACATAATGGTATATATGGAAATGACAATTAGCTGGATAGGTAAATGTGGAGGTTGGGAAAATGTACCTTTGTGATACATATTTCACAAAGACTTATTTCCTACAAAATTAATTTACTTTAGAAAAAACTGAAAACACTTTAGTAACCTTTCATCTTTCCTGTATTCCTCATATTATTTCAATTACATCTAATTATATACACACATCTAATTATACACACACAGACATATATGCATATTAATGTTTATATGAAAAGAATTTTATTGTATCCTTTACTTTTTAACAGACCACCCATAAATGCTTCAGAAATAATTGTGCATATATAGTTGCTTAATAGTTAATTTCTCTCTAACAATTTTAATGATGGGAAGGTTTCCTCAAAAGAAGAACATCATGGGTAAAGGGATTTGTTTGGGAGGGCAGCATTCAGAAGAAATCAGAGAGTCCCATTCCTTGACTTTTCATAAGTAAAGATATTCCCTTTAACATTTATTTTTCAATTACAGTTTACATTCAATATCATTTTGTATTAGTTTTAGTTGTAAAACATAGTGGTTAGATAATCACATACTTTTCAAAGTATTTGCCCTGATATTTCCAGTATTCACCAGACACCATACAATTATTATTAGCTATATTCCCTATCATTCCTTCCTTCAGAGGGAAATGATACTTCTACTTCTTATTATGCCTATGTATTTTATTTACTGCTATATTGCTAAATTGTATCTCTAAAATATTTCCAGTGGTGCCCTGGCTGGTGTGGCTCAGTGGATTGAGCACCAGACTGGGAACCAAAGGGTCGCCAGTTAGATTCCCAGTCAAGGCACATGCCTGAGTTGTGGGCCAGGTCCCCAGTAGGGGGTGCTCGAGAGGCAACCACACACTGATGTTTCTCTTCCTCTCTTTCTCCCTCCCTTCCTCTCTCTAAAAATAAAATAAATAAAATCTTTTTAAAATAATAAAATAAAATATTTTCCAGAGGTGACAAAGAGGGAAAAGTGAGATAAGTGGGGAAAAAAGGCAAAAACTCAAGGGGAATAATTGGGGATTCTTTTCACCACAGATGGTTTCCTCTAACTGGTCTGTATAGAATATCTTTTATGGACTTAAAGGGAGGCATTTTTAGACTCACATCGTAAAGTACCTGTGGAGCAGAAATTATAGACCTTGTTCCCATTTTTAGACAGGCACTTTGAATGCTACAACATGGATTGCCTTCTCTGGAATTTCTCCTTCATTAGAACATTTTCAGGGTGGACCCCTCTCCCTAGGAATAAATACAGATGGACAGTAAAAGTCTGCAGATTGATGCCTTCTCTGTAATTATTTTATGGAATATAAAAGTGGCTGGTTTCATGTTCATTATTTTATTTTCTGTAATGTCCTTCACAAGAAGAGTTTGACTTGATAATTTGATAATGACTTATGATGATGTTCAATTAAAAGTACAGTATTATTCATGGTAATTAAGGAATAGAAATGAAAAGTTTTCATTTCAGAATGGGGCCAAAAGCAAAATTGTACACAAATAACATTATCTATCCTCATCTTAAGATGCAGGCATTCTTTCCTATGTGAACAATTTCAAGTAATATTTGTCAGTGGCTATTTCATTTATAAATTTTTAAAAATCCATAATCCTACCCTCCCAAAATAAGTGTTTATCTTTTTCTTTTCTTTCAAATTTTGCTTAAACTGTAAGACTGCCTTGTATTTATAAAAATTTTTAATTTTTTAAAGTCAGTCCTTAATATATTGTCTTCATTATCCCCCCTTATTCCCCCCTATTCCCCCCTCCCCCTGCAATCACCACACTGTTGTCCATGTCCATGAGTCCTTTTTCCTTTTTCCTTAATCCCTCCACCCCTAACCTCCTGCCCTGTCCCTTAGCTGTCATCCTGCTCTCCATCCATGAGTCTGTCTCTGTTTTTCTTGCTGGTTTAGTTTGTTCCTTAGATTCCACATAGGAGTGAAATCATATGACATTTGTCTTACTCTGATTGGCTTATTTCCCTTAGCATAATGTTCTTCAGGTATGTCCATACTGTTGCAAAGGGTAGAATTTTCTTCTTTTTTATGGCTGAGTACTATTCCATTGTGTAAATACCCTGTAGTCATTTTATCCACTCATCTATTGATGGACACTTGGGCTGCTTCTGAATCTTGGTGATTGTAAATAGAGCTGCAATGAACACAAGAGTGCTTACGTTTTTTTGAATTAGTGTTTGGGGTTTCTTTGGATTTATTCCCAGAAGGGGGATCGCTGGGTCAAAAAGCAGGTTCATTTCTAATGTTTTCAGGTATTTCCATACTGCTTTCCACAGTGGCTACACCAATCTGCATTCCCACCTATTATAGTACAGGAGGACTCCCCTTTCTCCACCGCCTCCCCAGTAGCTGTTGTTTGTTGATTTATTGATGATAACCATTCTGACTGGTATGAGATGGTATCTTGCTGTGATTTTAATTTGCATTTTTCTGATGCTTAGTGATGTTGAGCATTGTCCAAAGTATTTTCATAATCATTATTTCAAGTTTTCTGTCTTTCATAAAGATAATGTAATTATCTCCTAGTTTACAGATGCATTAATTAAGTCTCATGCATACTTGCCTGAGTTTTCACAAGTAAAATGGTGATAGTTGAACCAAGACTAAAACCTAAATTTCTGGTTCACAAAATGTTATATGTTCTGGTTCACGAAAAGTCATTATGTGTCATGAATTAATAAATATATTTGTACACATAAGTATAAGCAATGCCTTAAGAATAGGAGCAGAATTTAAAACCCATCATTTTAGGCCTCTGTTAGGTCTCTCTGCTTCGTCTCTATTTCTTTGGCCATTGTGCGATCTTCTTGGGTTCCAGGACCTTTGATTCATGCCACCACATACGTGTCATCTTCTCAGTACCCCCAAATAAGTATCACAATATGAGCAACTTCTACCTTCTAAATTAATAGTTATTTATTTTCTTACACATCCATTTATTCAGTGCAGTAAAGGTTCCAACAATAGGTCCTCAGCTGAATAGCTACTGGGAATCCTAACAGATCAAAGAATGAACGAGCTACGCTTATAGGAATGGGGTGGGCTGCAAGCATAAGAGGGGAGAGGGAACAGTAAATGTCCCAAAGGGCAATCAGATTGTCACGTTAATCCAAAACCTTAGGTGATTTAACTCCTTGGGACAATGACTCAAAGTGAATTCCCGTTCCAGTGGGGTCAAATCCTGCTCAGTGATGCATTTCAGTTATCCTCTGATTGTCATCTAGCCCTTCTATTTTGGAACAATGCCAGAGCCTTGGGGGTGGATGCCATAATCAACTCTGAGTCAAATAAAATACGTCATTGTTAGGGTTCCCATATAAAAATAAAATCACAAGTTTTATGTGTAGGCAACAGGGTATAATCCAGGAGAGAAAGTTCTTTCTCATGATCAACTTTAGCATCAGGATTTCGGAAAGTAAAGGCAAGTGGGGAGAGAGAAGGAAAAAGTCAACAAAATGTCCCACCAGCAGCTCTAGACAAAGAAGTGTTGAGTGGCAGATGTGTCCTCTAGATGGTGGCCACAGGATTAAAGGAAACCTATGCTTGAGAGTAACTGAGAAACAGTAGACTTGTCTGAGAGGGAGAACTTGACTGTTTTAGGGCAGAGGGAAGTTGTGGAAGCAAAGTAATTTTACCCACTGTCTGATTCTAGTGAGCCTGGGAATTTTCTGTGAAATGGAAATTAAGTGTTTACCTCTGTGTCAGGCACTGCGCCAAACTTTTCTGGGAATACAAAAGGATAAGACAAATTCCATGACTTTAAATATAGGTGCTTAGACTCTAATTACATGTCAAAAAAGAATAAATAGAGAATCAAACAGGAAAATATCTGTGGAGAATTGAGGGGACCATAAACACAGAAATGGCAATCTCTGAACTAGGCAATGAAACATGGTATAAATTATACCAGATAGTAAAAGAATTAGGCATCTGGGTTAAGTCCCAATGACCCACAGCATTAGCTGTCACATTGTACTAAGATTTGGTCAAAATCCTCAAAGCATGTAGAGGATAATTATAACAATAGTCCTATAAAATAAGACATGGAGTTTATGGTAGAGTGTGGTCAGTGATTTTGTTCTTTATAACAGAGGGTCCCCAGAGAAATTGTTGTGTGGTTTTAGTAACAGAAAAAGTTCTGCTTAGTAATTGGTTTTGTTGTATCAACTGGGTTTAATTTTTACATAGGCTGTTAAAAAGGAAATGCGTGGTACAGCCAGAATTTTGGCTTAACTCCATAATCCTACTCTCTTTCTCATTTACATTTTCTTTTGCCCCAATCCTAAATTGACTTGGTACATTTCTTATGTTTTCTCCCATGAAGTAATTCTTTCATGGATTAAAAAAGAGAGAGAAAAGTAAAATGGGGGAAATACAGTAACAAAGTATAGATTTTAGCATAGAGACAAGGAGATTTCTGAACAAAGCTGTGGTTTGTTCAGGGTCTGTAGTGCTTTTGAAGGTAGAACATTTCTGCCTGCTTCTGAAAAAGCCCTGTCCTTACTCTAGTGGGTCTGGAAAGCAGTGGAATCAGATTTAGGGTTTGGGGGATACCACTGAACCAAAGAAATGTTAATCACGTGAAGATTCTCAACTCAGTGCCTGGATGCAGAATTGGAAGGCTATTCTTCTGCTTCTCAAGTTGTGGTAAGATGATAGGAGTAATGTACCAGTTTCCCAGGCAGGTCATGAGAAACACCACTAGCTGCATAGCTGAAGACAGCAGAAACCTATTGGCTCCCAGTTCTGGAGGCCAGAGACCTGAACTCAGGCTGTCTGCAGAGCCACGCTCCTGTAGGGACTCTAAGGAGAGAACCCTTCCCTCTCTCTTCTTGCATTCTGGTGGTTGGCATTCCTTGGTTTGTAGACACATTCATCAAATACCTGCCGGCATCTTCGTAAGCCATACTTCCTTACAGGTATGTCCGAATACCCCTCCACTTTCCAGAGCCACTACTATGAGGAGAGTACTTTAGAAACAAACAAATACAATATGTATTAAAGGTTATTTACAGAACCTTTATGAACAACATATGAATTCAGAATTCTGGTCATCTCTATGCTAAAAACTTTAGTGACTATACATTCCCTACTTTCAAAAAAATATTTTCTTTTTAGGCCTAGTCTAATCCAGCATGATCTCATCTTCACTTAATTATGTCTACAAAGAATTTATTTTGAAATAGGTCACATTTATAAGTACTGGGCTTAGAAGTTGAATTTGAACACTTTGTAAACATACCTCAATCTACAAGTGGTAATAATAGTAATAATACAGGAAAATTATGCTTCAAGCCAGGCTTTGTCCTCCCACTTCAATACATCTGTTGTTATAACCACTTAGTACCTGAGGAGTTGTGTGAGTTCACCTTGGCCACCTTCACCTCCCAGCCTTCTTCCTCACTTCCAGCGGCCCCTGGTCTCGGTCTCTGTACCTGTACTTGAATTATCTGTCACTGTATGGTCCTTCAGGTGAGCGATCCTTTGGCTGCACAAACAATGGATTGTTTAAACGTCTCTTAATAGTCTTCCATCCAGATGATCCACCCTGGGCTCCAGTGAGCAAGTGATACCGCAATTCCTCATAATCTTAAACTTCCAAAATGCTTATGGCACCGCTTGTCTCAGGCTAACTAGCTTCACAAGAGTAAGTCTTTGCTGACCCCTACCTACTCCAGTATGAAACATTAGAAAAGTTAACATGCTTGAAACTTGGGGCTGGATCAAAATGGGTTCAAAGACTGATTTTGCAAACACTGATTTCAGGGCAGACTGTCCTATGGGGCAGCTGGGCTTAGGCAGGCACAACTGTGTACAGAACTGAGTCCCAGTTTTCCTGATGCTCCAAAACCTAAGGGGACACAACAATGAATTTTTTGCCTCTCATAAGAAACATGCCAGTTCACTGAAAGAGGTGATTTTTTTTTCACATACAATTCTAAAGTAACTGAACCAAATATACATTCTGGTTTTCCCCTTCTGAGTTATGCGAACTCATACATTAATTTAAACCTTAAAATAAAATGTCTTTATGTATCAAATAAAGGAAAGTATATCTTACAGTTTGGTTGTAATGAATAAAAAATACTTAAATGTTGTCACGGTTCCGGCAGAGAACATATATATGTATAATAAATGTCAGTTCCCACACATTCCACATAAACATCAGTAGAACTCACAATGTCCTCAGTGTCCTTGTATTATGCTTTGGGAGAGATTTAATGGCATATTTCAACTTATTTGTTAGATAATTGTGTCAATGATATTCTGAGAAATTTTTAAAAACTTTTTCAATAATATATATATTTGTTTACATACTTATATTCTTTCTCTATCTCCCAAATTGGTCACCTATGTTCGAACAGGTTTTGTGAGCCAGACCTCTGAGATTAACCTTTTCCAACTGAAGCAGCCCAGCATCTTTCAAATTAACAGAATGTGATGGTACATAGAATTAGAGTAGGCACTTTCTCTTCATTTAATTTTTTAGCCACCAAAGGCTCCACGAACCCCTAGTGTGAAACAACCCAGCAGCAGAACATCATCATTTAAAATATGCAAAATCTCTCCATTTGTTGGCCCAACCTCTAATTTCAAGACACAAACAAAAGCAGCAAGGCTATGGCAAAGTGCAAGAAAATTCATCTCAAAACATTAATGAAAGAGAAACTGGTTTTTCATGCAAATGATCTACCAGAATTTATTTTGGGGGTGGGGGAAAGAAGTAGGAAGAAGAAGGAAAAGTTTTCAACACTTAAGCATTGCTGCATTGTTTGGAAAAACAATGTGACTGCAATGATAAAAAGATAATGCAATACAGTGAATGTTTATTTTCTTATAATTTCCCCTTCCTAATAAATATTGAGCAGTAAGTACCCATAAACTGAATTTAGTATTCAGGGAGAGTGCTACAACACCCTTATCATTAACACAGGTGTGATTGTAGAACTTAAGCCTCTTGAAGTTTATAATGTTTTCTTTTTTGAGAAATCAGGTTAAAATATTTTTCATTGGTAAACTTGGTGTGCTAGGGTCAAGGCAAGCAGAGACACAGAATGACAACTTTTGAAAATTTAAACATCTATTTTGTGCTTAAAATAACTGATTTAGGCATGTGTGCTGGGGAAACTGGAAATGTCACAGTAATATTGATATATGCTTCTCTAAATTGTAGTATATTTTTAGTAACCTCCTCAAAAATATTTTCCTTCCTGTAATTGGCATCATTTCTATTTTCTGTCTTGCATTTTATTCAAATGAGGAAGAGTCTAGTTCCTTGTTGATTTATGAAAGTGTGCCACATTTGGAGAATGTGAAGAAGGTTAATTAGCTCTAGAATGCATAGGAAAAGCATTACCGTCAGGGTGCATCATCCACTATTTAACCCATTCATTCACATGTTCACAAATGTTTGAATGTCTACTCTGAAATATCTGAAGTAAATGACAAAATGTGACACTATATTACTTATTGTTTACTTGGAAATAATTTCAAACTTAAAGAAAAGTTTCAAGACAGTAGAAAGAGTTCCTATATACCATTTACCCAGATTCATCAATTATTAATATTTTATCTTTCTTTATCACTGTATATATCTACATGTCTGTATATACACACATTTTTTCCACCATTTTAAATACTCAAGGTGTACGTCCTAAAAAAGGAATATTCTTTCATAACCACTGAGTAGTTAAAATGTCACAAAATTTGATATGACTACAATCTCTTTGTAATCTACTGATGATGGAAACAATAAAATAGAGCATTGCTAAGAGAGTCACTTGCAGTAGAGTTAGGAGGCTATTAAGAAAGTGGAGACTGCATATCTTGAGCATCAGTCTCCGAGCTGTTATTAAATGGCTAATCTGCTGCAAAACTCAGCTCAAACCTGAGCTGTTAACATCCTGGACCTGCAACTGCTGTGTGGACACATACGGGCTTCAGTTCCTCCTTGTGGTGATTGCCTCCCTTGTTTCCATAGTGGAGCTAGCCCATCTCTGTTAACCTAGCCAATACTCTTTCATTTGCATGTAGAGCCTAAATGGGAATTGCACTTACGGTTTTCACCTTTATAAACCCTGCCTTTCTTTGTTCTCCTCTGAATGCAGATTGCTTTGCTACATGAATCTGTGCTCTCTGGATGGCAATCTTTTTGATAAGATAAATGCTTTTATTCTTTATTACAGCCTAAATCTTTTCTTGGTTCACACTACATATCCCAGTTTTGTCAAGAATGTTATTTACAAAGTCTTCCCCTTCCAGTCCAATATCCAGTCCAAAATCACACAGTGTGCTGCATTTAGTAGGTGTCATGCTCTGGAGCTTCCTTTGAAATGAAACATTTTTTCAGCTGTTCTTTGTCTTACATGACAGTAACATTCTTTTAAACTACACACCCACCCTTTCTTCTCTTTTTAATAATGTGTTTTAATGAGTTTGTTAGAACTTCACTTCTGTTTACATTTAGATTGTATATCCTGAGTATAAATCCTAGAAAGCACCCTCTTAAGGTATCTTTTTAGGAAGTTCATGTTTGTCTGTCTGTCCCTCAATGGTAATGTCATTTTTGATCAGTGGATCAAAGCACTGTCTGGTTTCTCCACTGTAGAGCTACCATATTTCCCTCTGCATCTTATCGACAACAGGTAGAGAGAAACTCTTAAGATTTAGAGAGACACTGTAAGACAAGATTC
>PVKM010020771.1:0-23117 GCA_004027735.1 Carollia perspicillata
GAGTACAGAATAGTCCCTGTTCTGTCAACTTGTACTTGTGGGAAACTTGAGGAAGGCGTGGAGCTTCCACCAAGAAGTCAGGTCAGCATCTCCCAGACCACAGGGCGGGGAGTCTGGATGACACATCGACCGCAAGCCAGTATGTGCGAGTTGGACGTACTAAAGCACTCGACAAAGTTCACATGTTATTATTATTACTTTCTGTTTAATAACTTGTATCAAAAACTTAACTGCTTCTGATACAAATACAGTGTAGTATTTTGTGTCCGATTCTATTCTATGACTTTTTTAAAAAATTATGTTTGAAGCCCTTGTGTAATTTTTATAACTCACATTAATTTTCTCTTATCTCATTTAGGCCCTATTTTCAAAGAATAAGTATTTGGGTAAATTGATTATCAATTTGGAAATAAGTACCTTCTGAAATAAGAATAGAATTTCACATTTTTATTGACATCGAACCTGTCACCCAGTGGGTTTGGACCTTTCTCACTCAGTTTTTACATGGAATTTAAGTCCTTTGGCTAGAGGGGCATGCTTGTTCAATTATTCTGTGTACAATTTGATAACTTAATTATTACCTTCCTTCTTACAAAGAGCCATATTAGAAGTTCAACATTATTATTTATCTTGCCAGAGAGCTTTTCTGAGGAGCATGAATACTAGGAGTAGCAAAGATCCAGCTCGTCGGACCCTCATGGAGGAAGGCTCAGATAATAGCTTATGGAAAATGACTTTCCAAAATTAATTGAAAAAGCATTTCCTTCAGTCAAAACTTCTTAAAAATCGGCCAGATAGAATTAAAACATATTCTCATCCTATTCTAAAATGATCCTTTTTCTATATTCCTGGTTTCTGTAACAATAAAAAGTTTTCATCATTTTAGGTAAATAAGAGTGGGGTTTTATGAGCTTTGGTAAAAAAAAAAAAGCTATGGTATGAAGTTGCTTCTCTTAGTATTGCTAAATTCGTCTCATTTGAGCCATTTTACTTCTTAAATAATGTAAAGCCAGTATCTGTTTTGAAAGCATGCATCTAGCTGATGCAGGACTGAATAATTAAGGGGAAGAAATCAAGTTCAAAGCTGAATATTCCTTGCAGTTTACTGTTCTTGCAGTGGGACTAGCTTTACAGGAGGTTTAAGATGGAAGGAGAGAGGGAGGGGCAGGACACCATGATTTTAGTCACAAAGGATTTTTACTGTGATTTTTGTTTCTTGTTAAACTGCAACATTTGCAGTAGCTATTTTCTAAAAAAAGAATTTGAGGCCTAACTGTTGATATATAATTATAGCAGTATTATTATGTGTCTTGGTGTAATCCTCTATAATCAAGGTTGTATAGTCCCTGATTATACACCCAATTGTTCTGCCAGCCAGGAAACAGTTGCTGGGAATGTGCTGAGAATCAGCTTTTCTTCCCTTATCAGTCCTTCTTGAAATCTGCGCCTGCCTGTACTGGAAAACATTGAAGAACTTGTCCCTCAGACATTCATTATGTTCTATATGAACCTTCATATGAGGGATTTCATTTAGAACTTGGTTTTGAGATCCAAAATTTCCATATTGACAAAGAACAATAAGCCAGAGAGAGAGACGACCAGAAAGAAGGAATTCTAAGAAAAAAAGTATCCTTGGCCAACCCTGTATATAATGTTGTTGTCTTCCCATTGGAAAGCTCTCTTGTTCTTCCATGAGGACTCCGTTTTGTCTTGGGGGGTTGGAGTAGAGTCTGCACTTCCGGATTCACTCGCTCGTGCCCCACCACCTCTGCCCGTGCCCTGCGTTCCTGGTGAATCTGGGTATTCTCTCCCAACATGATCTCAGAATCCTTGTCAATACTTGGAGTTGGCAGCTACTGCCAAGAAGTCATTAATTGGCTTACAAGTTGAAATCCATGTGTCATCTTCAGGTTAGAGGGTAACCAATTCTCCTTTAAATGCTTTTATTGATGTTTGTGAGAAGACATTGAAACTTTTTATCTGATTTGCAGGTGACATCATGGTGTGAACATCAATTGTTAGCACAGCAGCAAAGAGCAGTGTTCTGGGTAAAAGTTTACACTTTGACCCCCAGTGTGATACTGCACAGATCACCTTCCATCCACCATCCTCTTTCCCCTTTTGTAAAATGAGTGTCATAATATGCCACTCTGACCTGCAGTCAGAATCTAATTTAATAATGGGTGTCACAAGCTTTGTAAAGTGCTCAGTGATGTACGCATGGAAGCCAGTGTTATCTTTATGTTCTTTGGGGGGGTGGGAGTGTGGGGAGAAACTGTGAGATGGGCATATGTTTTATTCTTTGGTCTTAGTTTGCTCAGGTGGCCATAACAAAATACAACAGACTGGATTGTTTTAACAACAGAAAATTATTTTCTCACAGTTCTGGAGGCTGGAAATCCAAGATCAAGGTCTTGCAAAGTTTGGTTTCTAGTAACAGCTTTCTTTCTGCCTTGCATTTTGGACTTGTAAGTATAGGGGACCGTTCTGTGTGGCATGGAGAATGTAGCCCAGCCCCTGATTCGGAAAACTGATGGGGAGCAAGGTCGGCACACAGGACCGTACCCATGGGTAGGTTCTTCCCTGAGGAATCAGGCCTGCATTGTACCTGGGCTGCTTTGAGGCTTGCTTTTGCTAAAACTCCCTCACCCTGAATTGAGGCTACAAATGTTTACTGCATATCTCTAAAGTAAGTTCCTAAAATCTGTGCTAAACCCCCCAAGCATGGAGTGTAACCAGTTCAACCACTTTTCCCCTTGATCTGCAACATCCTTCTCTTTGAAGTAATTGGCAACATTCTTTCCTTTGTTATCTGTAAAAGGTAATCACCTACAGCAAACCTTTGTATAGTAAATGAGGACCATCCTTGATGTGATGTACCCAGAAAAACAATAAAAGCTGTCCAGGCAGGGGTTGGTGCCCACTCTTTCACTCAGAGAGTGGTCATGCTGTCCCTTTTTCTCCACAGGACTTCTGTAGTCCATGTGAATTTGTTCGTCACATTTACAACACAGGGACCCCGTGGGCCGAGTCCACATCATATAAGAAAAGGCACCAGAGCTCTCTTACTTCATCATATTAGGGCACAGTGAGAAAGAGAGCTCTGGTGTCTCTTCTTACAAGGATACTAATCCTATTGGATCAGGGCCCTGCCCTTATGAGCTCATTTAACCTTAATTACTTCCATAAAGAGCCAATCTCCAAATACAATCTCATTAGGAAATAGGGCTTCAACAGATAGATTTTGTGGGGACACAACTGTCAGTCCGTAACATCTGTATTTCTTGAACCCTTGACCCAGGAGGTTGACAGTCATATTGACAAGTCTGAACCTGGGCCCAGGGGAGCAACATCTGTTTTTACTATGTCAGGAAAATCCAGAGATCTCTGACCCAGGAGGGCCAGCCTGATAAATGTAGGTCTTGTAGTTCTGGCACTTCTTGTAAACTAGAAGAGGCCATATCGGATTCTGAGCCAGATGGTTGATCAACGTTCAGTTAAGAGTTCAAGAAGAAGAAGTACAATCTAGCTTTAGAGGTTGGTTGAGGCATATTCTGCCTTTGCTCTTTTTATCTTGTTTTTGCTCATAGTAATTACCTCATGGGAATGTGCCAGGTCAAGCTTGTCAAGTCAGGCTTTCCTGCAGAGCTGGTACCCACTGCATGTGTTCATAGTATTGGGGAGGAGGAAAATTCCCCATTCTATCCTTCTTAAGTTAGGCCAATAATAAAATTGACATAAGATCAGATTAACAGGAAAAAACTTGGGGATCAGGTCCTGGTTCACTTTCTCACAAACCCCTCTCAGCAATCTGAGTGCAAGGCCACAGACCTAGAGAGATCCATCCCAGGATACGACAGCCCCAGGATATAGCAGGCCATGAGATCCTACACAGGAGATGACTAATGAGGAACTTGCTCATTATCTAGGCAGAGCTGCAGTCAGACAGACCATTCACCCTTAACAGGCAACTGAAGTAGGTTAGTCCATCAGAATCTTTGCTGGAAATGTTCTCTCCCTTTCTCTTCCCCATCCCTTCCCTTCCCTGTCTCCTCTTCCTCCTCCTCCCCCTCCTCCTTCTTTTTATATTTGGAATTAGCTGGTTGGACTAGTTTAGATGACCCCAATTTTCTTGGCAACATCCAAAGCATCATGGTCAGGAACAAGTCAGACATATGCCTTCTTCTCTCCATTAGACCTGATCAGGGTGTTGACCTTGGCCACATCAATGTCATAGAGTTCCCTCACAGCCTGTTTGACCTGGTACTGGTTGGCCTGGACATCCACAATGAACACAAGTGTATTATTGTCTTCTGTCTTCTTCAAAGCTGACTTTGTAGTCAGGGGGAACTTAATGATGGCATAGTGGTCAAGCTTGTTTCAACTGGGGTGCTCTTCCAAGGATATTTAGGCTGCCTTCGGAGCCGCAGTGTCATCAGACCTCAGCAGGTGGGTGACATGCAGATCTTTCTGTTGCTGTGGACACCTTCCAGCACTGCTTTCTTTGCCTTCAAAGCCCTCGCTTCGGCTTCAGCTTTGGAAAAGGCACGGGCTTCCTTATTTGCCTTGTGCTCCTTCTTTTCTTCCTCCCCCTGCTTTTTCTAAACTATTTTAGAAGAATAGTTGGCTAAAAAAATAGGAAGACTCCCTTTTCTCTGCAGCACCTCAAATAAACTAATAAACTATTTTTACAAAGCAGTGGATAAAAGGTTCAAAATGGCAAGAGATAGTCATTAGTCAAGTTTTTGAATTAAGTTGCTTCATTGTCTACTCAAGAAAAGATGAGGTAATAGTAAGATGTTATCTGCATTGGTTTCTCAGCCTTGACAGATGAGATCTTGCTTCCTCAGCTATTTCAAAGATGTGGACAAAAAGCACATCTTAGGAAGGAGAGACCCAAAGGTCACCTATGGTCAAGATTCATGACACAGCCTGGCCACTCTTTCTCCCCTTTGACATAAGAAATCTCTCTATTTTTATACCCATAACAGATAATTGACAGTGGGTACATCATCTTAAACTTTACAGCTCTTATTTGGAGTGACAGGAGCCCAACTTCCTTTACTCTCTGACAGATTTACAGGGTTCCAAGCATGCAACATCACCTGACAAAGAGCAAGCTATAATGCATCACATGCTTTTTTCTTTTTCTCTTTATTTTACTTGTATCAATTACGTCATGGAAATGGGCCAGGTTAAGCTTGTCATGTCAGGCTTTTCCTGACGAGGGGGTAAAAATTGCATGTGTTTACAGTATCTAGGAGAGAGAGAATCATCTCCCCACCCCTTCTTAAGTTCTCAGGCTGGACTTACAATAAAACTGACATAAGATCAGATTAATAGGAGCAATACCAATTTTTATATATGCACACAAGAAAATCATGAATGATGCTTCCAAAAATGATGAATTCGACAGCTTTTTGTACTTCTTAGACAAAGAAACAATAAGTTGGTGAAGAAATGACAGCAAAAAGATACTTAAGTTTTGGTTCTCATTACTGAGGAATCTAGACAAGTTTGGGCTTGGATAGTGAATTCGTAAAGAAGTAGCAAGGTTTGTTTATGAAAGCTTTTTTCCCCTGAATTCTTTATCTATGGTAATAAGAATATCTCTTTACAATCTGGTACAAGAAGGGTACTTTCCCATGGGAGACTTATTTCTTTCATTCAAGGAGATAATTGGGGGTGGGGGGGTGGGTCTGTGTACCTTTCTTGTACCACTTGCTTGTCAAGTAACTTTGATTCAAAGTCATTGGTATGCCATTGTTCAATATTTTGGGGTGTCCTGCCCTGGGCCCAAACAATGACTGCATGGGTCCAGATACTCTCTCTGTGAGCCTCATGGGACCAGGCAGGGGAGCCTTTGAATGGGACATGATTGCCCATTCTGGAAGTGAAATCTCACACAGGATCCCAATGAGAAGGGCACATGACAGCGGTATGGATTTGCTAGGGGTCCTGGAGGGATGGGTCCAGAGAACGGGATTAGAGGCTCCGACACGCACACTTGGAGAACCACTGACTTTGGACCAGGCGCACCAGCACACTCCATTGCTGGATTCTAACTAGGAGGGTGGAGCTGAGAAGAGAGCCTGGATGTTATAGGATAAATTTTAACTCAATTTGGAAAACAGAAGACACAAAAACTTTCTTGTTTACAGCTGTGTAACAATGAGGGAAGGTTTCTTCACAAAGCAGTGAACTTTTTGATACTATAAGTAGTGAAGAAGCTCCACAGCTTGTGTGGCTCAATCTGTTAGAGTGCTGTCCCACACACCAAAATGTCGTGGGTTTGGTTCCCACTCAGGGAGTGTACTGGAGGCAACCCATGGATGTTCCTCTCTCCCATCAATGTTTCTCTATCTCTCTATCTCTCTTTTCCTCTCTCTCTCAAGTCAATAAATGTATCCTCAGTCAAGAATTTTTTTAAAAAGTATTGAAGCAGGGGTGGTTGCTGCATGACAGTAGAGTTCTCCTTATCAAATGGTATTTCAGCTCAGATGACATCTGACTATTCATTATAACTCTAATATTCATGGATTCTCTGGTTCTGCATGACATATTAGCAGGAGACGGAAACCACAAGCAGCTGAAATACAGAAAAGTGCTGAGGAAAACAATATTGAGTACGTAGAGTATATGATTACATGAATTATGGTTATAGGTGATAGTTCTGGCCACAGAACTTTATCAATACCAGTGTACACAGGCTGCTTGCTGTAGGTGAGGGCCACCTCAGCTTTCCAGCATTACATATGAGGCCAAACTAATTTGCATATAACCAATAATAACAAGAGTGTGAGGAGCAGTAGTTCTAGAAACAGTCGTAGAAAGAGGCTCTTCACTGAGGAGAGCAGAACTCCAGGCTTCAATGGCTGAATGCCCTTGCTTTCAATGCAGGGGACCTTGCTTTTTCTCTGCTCTCCCCACACTTGGAAGTTGAGGCTCTGTCTAGAGGCTCTGAATCCCACTTGACTCTGACAATATGATTTCACTCATGATAACAGTCTAGGCAATTTCCTGGAAGAGAGAACGCATCCATAACTACAAGGTGAGCAATGCACCCATGCAGCTACCCACCTAGAGACCCCACCTCTAAGGAATGCATGTGTTTGTGTGTGGAGGGTGCATATATTGGTAGAAATGTTCTGTGTTTAATATAACTCTATAGTAACTATGAGAGAAGGCTATCCTGGTCAATTTCAACTTATTAACTCAAGACCGTTCCCTATCCAGCTCAGACCCACCAGGATCTTTGAGAGAGTAGTTTAAATATCTTAGTACTTTTGATACCGATAGACTGCCTTTCCAAACCACAGGGACTGGATTGAGGTTGGGGCCACCAGGGCAGATAGAGCTAGGCCATGGGAGTAGGCTAGCAGCTACTTGTGTACTGAGCCATGCTCCTGGGGGATGAAGGTCAGAGGTTTGAGTTCTCAGGGCCTGCAGCTGGTCAATGCCTTGCAAACTGCCTGGGGCCATAACAAGGACATTGTGTTTTACCATGCAGCCCCAGGCTGCATATCTGCAGGGCTGTGAGGCCATGTTGCCCAGGTAACCAAGTCCTGCCTTGTCAATGCCTCACCCCAGAGCAGAGCTGATGGAGCACCAGGGGAGATCCCCCTGGCCAAGATGGCAGAGGAGTTTCTTACACTGAGTATGTACAGCTAGCATAATAAATGGATAGAGAAAAAGGTTCTCCTAGCCTCTTAGGGTGCCAGATCGGGGATGGGACTAGGATAAGGCAGGTACACACACAATAGAAGTTAAAATGGCAGCAGGGGAGGTGTTGGAGCAAAGAGGCCTGTCAGTCCAGGCTGGGCAAAAAGGATTGGTTGGGAGACGGACCCACCTGAAGCATGAGAAAGCACCAGACCTGCCCCACACCCAAGCTGATATAGACCCAATGTACAAAGTAATGCTCTCTCGCCCACCTGGTGAATGCACTGGCCAATGCATTTGTGCGACCTGGTGGCCCCAGCCTGCATGGTCACAAGGGCCATTGGTTGAAATGGCCCCAGGTCCCAGGAGAAAGCCTGAAGCAGACTGCAGTCAGGAACAAGCTAAGCTGCAGGGATGACTAGTTAGCAGCCGCCTGTGTCAGGGGTCCCCAACCCCCAGGCCTAGGACTGGTAAGGTCTGTGTCCTGTTAGGAACCAGGCCATGAGCGAAGTTCCCCCTGAGCTCCAACTCCTATCTCTGCCCTGGTCCCGCCCTCCCCACAGCAGGAGGTGAGCAGCAAGTGAGAGAGCCAGCAAAGCTTGCCTGAACTCTGGCTCCGCCTTACCCACCATCTTCCATGAAACGGGTCCCTGGTGCCGAAAAGGTTGGGGACTGCTGACCTACAGTCTCCAAAGGACTGTGTTTCAAATGGGAACAGGAATGCTGGACACTGCCTTTTGTTTTGGTCTTGCTGAGGATGGTTGCTCTTTGTCTGGATTTTGTGTGAAGGAGGTGGTCTTTGAGACAAGGGTCTGCCATTCTCTCAGATCATGTAGCATCTGAATAAAAAGCCTCTTTCTTTTTTTCTCCAGCAACTGACTCATGAGTTTGGCTTTGTGGCAGCAGGCAGGCAAATCCTCTTTTTTGTTTGGTACACTTTGGAATCATTTCCAGAGAGTTGCCCATTCTAGGGTTAGATTCTTCTGTTAAAAAGAAGGTTGCTGAAGACACTGAGGCCATCACTGATGGAACTGTGGAGTCAATTTTGATTGGTTCTGACCATCGCAGGACTGAACAGGGATATCAGGAGTTTTTATTCTTCTAGTGAGGACAGTGTGAGGTGGAGTGGAATTGGAGGTAGTTTTAGGTTCAGTATTTAGCAAGCCTTGGGACTCTGTGTATGGAAAGCTTAGGTATTCCATGCTCAAAGTGCGTGCCCTAAGGGTTTGGTCAAAGTCGACACCATTTCTGTCTCCATGTTTTGTTCTGCACTTCAGTCCTCTAGAGAGCTACACGGCCTAACACAGTCCTTAAACCTGGGCAGAAAGGTCCTCTGCTCTGAGCCCTGAGGTTTGGATAGCCTGAATATCACAGATGTCAAATTACAAACACATGAGAATGTTTTGCGGGTGTTTGGTAACTAATAGAACAAATGAAGATGGTAATAGAGGGATTTATGAACTTAGGATGCAAGGCTGAGAAACCTCACTTGTGAGGGTGGTGGGAGCAGGTATTGAAAATCAGAGTCTCTGTTCTCGGAAATCAGAGAGAAGGAGTCATTTCTATTTGAAGCTAGCCCCCATTCATTCATCTGAGCAAACAGGATTCCATGGGTAAATGTGCTCCTTGATCTCTTTGGGGAGGTACTAAAATTTTTGAGAAGGAACAGTTCATTGTGGCCCCCTTCAGCATTCTGGGGAGCTTGTCTGGGTCCCTGGGCCTGGGCTCATTTCTGCCCTGCCCCACCCCGGTAGATCTCTGCTGGACCAATGAAGGGCCTGACCTTTTAGTCATCAAGGCACCAATGCAGTATTTGGAAATCTGGTGGGAGAGAAGGTGCACGGGCCCCCACACTACACTTTTCCCGGTCTCCTGTGCTGGGTTACATGGCAGGGACTGGGTTCTCTGTCTCAGACTCTGGTCATGGTCTGGGCCTGATTAAATAAACTGATTTCCTGGAAGAACAATGCTACTGCCTGATCTTCTGGGTTTGAGTTGTTACTGCTTAGAACCTTCTGTCCTCTCCCCAGAATGCCTACATCACCACATCACCAGCATGACCACCAGGCTGGGACCTCCTGGATAACTTGGTCAGCTTGTGCTAAACCCCAGTTTGCTTTGGGATGTTGTAAATTAAGTAAAATAAATTTTCTCGTACCCCCATTTCTTCTTAGACCCGATGCCCTGATGAAAAAAGATGATTTCAAAACTGCAGACCAGGTGAGAATTCTGGGTTGGTCACTATCATTAGTTTGCTAGGGCTACCATAATGAAGTACATAGACTGGGTGGCTTAAACGAAGATAATTTGTTTTCTGATGGTTTCAGAGGCTAGAAGTCCAAGATCAAGAAGTTGGCAGGGTTGGTTTTTTCTGAGGCCTCTTGCCTTGGCTTGCAAATGGCCATATTCTTACTGTGTCCTCCCCTGTGGACACAAGTCCTAGTGTCTCTCTTCTTATAAGGACACCAGTCACATTGGATTAGCATCCACACTAATGACCTCATTTTAACTAAATTACCTCTTCAAAGACCATATCTCCAAATACAGTTATATTCTGAGGTACTGGAGGTTAAGACTACAGCATATAAATTTTGAAGGAACACAGCTCTGCCCATAACTCTCACTTATTGACTATGTGACCTTTGGAAAGTTATTTAACCTTCCTGAGCCTCAGTTTCTATAACTCTAAAGTGGGGAGGAGACTATCTACCCTGTGAGGTTATTATGAGAATTAAATAGGTACGGTATGTAAATAACTGAAATGATCCTTGGCACAGAGGCCCTGGGATGCCGACTTGACTACTGAGGGACGGCCGAATGTGTGCCCGGGGTTCACACGAGGCGCTTCGTCTACAGCGTCTGTGTGCGTGTGTGAGTGTGGGGAGAAAGGGGAATTCTAACTAACCCCTCATGTGCATGCCTTTGTAATGTCTGATGCAAGTAGCTATAACTCAGTTTGAGGAAATAGTCCTTTCGAATTTCAGAAATAAAAGTTACAGTCAAATTCAAGTTTTAGAAAATGAACAAAACCCTGTTTTCATTTTGGTACAGGTTTCTTTTTTTTCTTTTCACTTTAACTTTGGAGGGAAGCAATTCATATGATGTCCCCTAATGGTCTTTGGCGTGCATTTTACAAATAGAAGAAATAGAACAAAGCTGAAGCAAGAGTCTGTCATTGTTATAATGGATTTTATTTTTCTTCTTTCTTTTCTCAGTATGTTGTTTCTGAAGTGGATTCCCACCAGAATGGAATTTCCTTCATGAAGGTGCCAGTGAAATTGAAGAGTTCTTCACGCAGAGACGGCTGTGTGATTCTGAACGTGCTTCCTATTCATCTCCAGGACGAGAATGAATTTTCCGTGACTTTGAACTAAGCCTCATGGCTGGGGTTACCACACAAGGCAAGGTCCATCTCAGGGAAAACAACAACAAAGAGAAAATGAGCTCTTTTTTCTTCGAAGCCCCAAAAAGGAATTTGCTTGTTCTTAGTGTCCCTTGCCACTCACAGCTGATGATTCCCGAGGCTCTGCTGAAGGGTCTTGTGGGGACGGGGCTGCGCTGAGCGCCTTCTAGTGCAGCTGAGGAAAGTTAGCCCCAAAGCGCCTGTGCTGCCTGACGCAGGGGCCAGGTGTTTGAGCCCGAGTAAGGCGGCTTCACTTCACAGGTGCAAGTGCCTGCAGGAGGGGGAAAGAGACACCCTGCGCTGCTAACCGAGTGTCTTTCTCTAATCAGTAGGGGGCATTTTCAGGATATCGTGAACGATCTTTTCCCATCCTCTCCAGTGAGCTGGTTCTGCTGCCCTGGCCCTAGTCTGAGAAAGGCAGACAGCTTCCCAAATGCCCTTCCCCCATCTGTCTCCCTGACAGCCCACTCCAGGCCTCACCTCCAGGCTGGGATATGCCTCCTCTCTGGTCTCCCTGGCCTTGCTCAAATCCACACTCCACACTGCAACCCAAGTGTCCTACAGATAAAGCTCCAAATCCTTTCTTGAGCTCATGACAATTCCTGATAAAATACAGGACACCTGGTTAGGTTTACATCTCAGGTTAGAAGTGAATAATTTTTACTTTAACTTGGGACATATCTATACTAAAAATCAATTGCTGTTTATCTGAAATCAAACAATAAATACTGTGTGTCCTGTATTTTTAAATGCTAAGTCTGGCAAACCAGGACATTTAATACCCTGTCCCAACCTTGCTTTTACCTCTTTGTGTGTTACAGACTCTCTCTGTTGTTCAGCTCCTTGCAGTGCTGCTACAGGGACGGCTCTGTCTGGGTTCCTCAGAGCAGACTCTGTGACAAGGGCCAAGTGCAAGCACTTCATCTGGGTGGCACAGAAAACACGGGTAGGGAGAGGGAAATGGCACAGGAAAAGGAATCCAGTGCTCACAAGGTGCCTGGGGCTGGATCCCTGGGGAAGCACCACCGTAAAACACACCAGAATTATCCCACCTGAGGAGAGAAGAAACCAGGCACTTACATATCAACTGCTTCACTCTGTCACTGTTTGAGGGATGCTCTTAGGGGTGTCATTTCTCTCTAGCTTTTTAGCAGCATTTCTTAAAAGACAAAAGAATGGCGTCTTGGGGGTGGGGGTTGGGGCTGGGAGGCGGGGGTGGGGCATGGTGTCTGTCTCTCAGGTGGAAGTTCAGGAGAGTGCCCAGAAGAACAAGGAAATGGGCAGGCTCCCGGGATGCTCCCTGGCCAGCCAGCCACACACCTGCTGCACACCATACTCCTCCCACCTCTCCACTGCACCTTGTTCTACTTATTCTGTAGTATTTAGATGTCACTTAGGGAGGAATCCCGTCCCACCCCCACCCACCCACTCATACACCTGAAATTCAAGTGCTGTCCACATCCTTGTGCTAACGTCCTTTACAATTCTTAGAAATTTTCTACTACAATGTTAAAGAAAGCTTTTCAGACAATTTAGTTGTGAGCATGTGTCAAAGTTTTATTTTAACTTTGCTGTATAAAAAGGCCTATGAGAGTTACTGGCCAATTTAAAGATTCTTTTTTTTTGGTAGGAAATTTTACAGTTAAAAGGAAAAAAAAGAATGTTTGGTTAAAGATCACAAGACTCTTGTCTAATAGTTATCAGGATGGCAGGTCATTTGAATCCCCAGAACCAATTTTTAGCCACTATGACTTATAGAAAACGCATTTAAAATTTAATCAAAACTAATACATCCTTCCAAGAGGACATGAATTACATCATTCAAAATATGTTCTTTCTCAGATTAGGTTTGGAACTCTTTTTTCTTTTTAAAAATGTGGTTACATATTTCCTCCTGTCCTGCCTCCATCTAAGTCCTTGAAGTTGGTCATTATATTTGGTTTTTGTTGCAACTTGTATAGTTGCAGAGCCCTAAGTACAAAACTTAGTGAGTACTATATAAATGTATTTGAATAAATTTTAGTATTCTGGATACTAATAATCTGGTACTTGTTTATTAATATCATCCTGAATCTTGCTTCACTGACCTTATCAAATATGTATTTGTAAAAAATACTTTCAGCAGAAGCTTCTGTTTTTTAGGCTAGCATGTTAGGAGCTTAGAAGTTGGCACTCTGTCCTAACAACAAGTTAAAAGCTGAACAATCTGAAAAATCAACAACTCTTAGATCCACCAGAGCAGCGACGGTGCATGGGGTAATCCACTGCCTCCTTAGTCAGTTTGGGCTGCTCTAACAAACATACCATAAACTATGTGGCTTAAAAAACACATATTTATTTCTCACAATTCTGAAGGCTGAATAGACCAAGATCAAGGGCCCACAAATTAGATGTCTGTTGAGAGCCTGCTACCTGGTCCACAGATGGCTGTCCTCTTGGTCGTTCACACATAGCGGGGCAGGGCAAGAGAATTCTCTTGGATCTCGTTTTCAAGGACACTAATCCTGTTCATTAAGGTTTCACCCTCATGACCTCACCATGTCCCAAAGACTCCATCTCCTTAATATCATCACCCAGGTGGTTAGAATTTCAACATAAATTTTGAGTGGATGCAATATTCAGTCCACAAGTTTCTATCCCTGGCCTCCCAAAAGTCATGTCTTTCTCTTATGCATAATATATTCACCACATCTTAACAAGCCCCAAAGTCTTAATTCATTTTATCATTAACTCTAAAGTCTAATTCCAAAGTCATACATATATACAACTTAGACATGAAACTCTCAAGATGACTCATCCTGAGGCAAACTCTTCTCCAGCTATGAACCTGTCAAACCAAATAAGTTATATGCTTCCAAAATACAAAGGCAGCATAGATACTATCATCCCAAAATGTAGAAATAAGAAAGAAAGGGCTAATGGGTTCCAAGTAAGTCTAAAACCTAACAGGGAAAATAATATTAAACCTTGAGGCTTAAGAGAAGTTACCAAGTTGAGCTGTCTCTAGGTTTCTATGTGAAGAAAAGGAAATATGCCCTTCCAGCTATCTCTAACCTTCTACATCAAGGAAGGAAAATATATAACTTCTACCTCCTCTAGCCATCCTACCACACCTAAGACACTGAGGAGGGACTGAGAAGTACTGGTGAAGTTCACAGGCCAGAGTTATAGGCGCATCTGATCATAAAACTGTAGACTGTTCCCTGACACACACACCTGTTACTACTATGTTACTACAGGCTTATTTATGACAGTTCTTTTTACACAGTACAACATATTCACCTTTCAACATTACAATAGCAAAAGGCAAGAATATCGTTTAAATAGACTGAACTAGCACCAGAACCAGTTATGGTAGGATATTGGAATTGTCAATCAGATTAGTTTTTATTAAAAACTATGCCAAACATGTTAAGGACTTTAATGAAAAGCTAGGCAACATGTAAGAACAGATAGATAATGTACAAAGAAATGTGAAAATTCTAGGAAAGAATTTTTAAATGTTAAAGATCAAAAACACTGTAATAGAGGTTTGGAATGCTTTTGATGGGCACACTAGTGGACTGAGGAGGTAATCTCTGGGCTTGAGGATATGGCAATAGAAACTTCCAAAACTGACAAAGAGAAAAGGAGACTGAAAAGAAAATCCAAGACAGGATACCCAAGAACTTTTATACAATTACAAAAGTATATCATACATATAATGAGAATATTAGAATGAGCAGAGAGATTAGAACAGAAGAAATATTTGAAGCAATAGTGACTACAAATTAAATTAGTGTCAGACACCAAACCAGAAAACAAGAAGCTCAGAAAACACAAAGCAAAAACAAATGTTAAAAAAAGCTCTACCTAGATATATCACATTTAAACTTCAGAAAATCAAAGAAAAGAAAAAATCTGAAAGAAGCCAGAGGAAAAACACCTTACCTGTAAAGGAACAGAGATAAGAGTTACATGCAACTTCTCGGAAACTATGTAAGCAAGAAGAAAATGGAGTGAAATAAATTCTTGAGGAAAAAAGAAAAGGAATGCCAACCTAGAGTTCTTTATCCTGCAAAATTATCTTTTAAAAGCAAGGGAAAAATTGATAGATTGCTCGTCTCCATTTTATCTAGTTTTTCTTCTATAGAATTCTCTCATTCTTTCATTTGGGGCCTGTTTCTTTGTTGTTCCATCTTGGCTGCCTCTTTGTGTTGGTTTCTATATATTAGGTAGATCTGTAAAAACCCTGCCTGTGACTGGCCCTAGGTAACACATTTGGAGCTATCAGTGATCCACAGCATGTGGTTCCCTCCGCTGGGCCTATTGTGCAGACAGAACGAGGCCACACAGCAAGGCTGCCTTTAACCAGCAGTGGGTCCAAAAGAGGGTCAGCTCAAGTCTCAAAGCTCCCAGATATTCACCTCTGTCTGCAGGCTTTCTGTTAGGTTTAAGGAGTGAAGGTTACTCTACCAGCTTACTCCTCAGCAGTATGGCTTACAGGGTGTGGCAGATTGGGAAGCAGTATGGTGATACCTCAAAAAATTAAAAATGGATCTGCCTTTTGACCCAGCAGTCCCATTTCTGGGAATATATCTGAAATAACTCAAAATACTAATTTGAAAGAGCATAAGCACCCCGTGTTCATCGCAGCATTATTTACAATTTCCAAGAGATGGAAGCAGCCCAGGTGTCCATCAGTAGATGAGTGGATAAAACAACTATGGGACATTTACACGATGGAATACTACTCAGTCATAAAAAGAAGAAAGTTTTATCTTTTGTGACAGTAGGGATAGACCTAGAGGACATTATACTAAGTGAAATAAGCCAGTTAGAGAAAGGCAAATGCCATATGATCTCACTCATCTGTGGAATCTAAAGAACAAACAGAACTAAGAAGCAAAAGTAGGCAGGCCCATAGACAGAGAGCAGGATGACAGCAAAGGGGGTAGAAGGATTGAGCAAAAGGGAAAAAGAACTCATGGACATGGTCAACAATGTGGTGATTGCAGGGGGGAAAGTGTTATAGGGGACTAAATAGTAATGGAAAAAATTAAAAATTAGTACAAAAATAAAATAAAAATATATAATTACTTTTTTATGAAAACATAAAAATAAAGGAAAAATTAAGATATTTTCAGATCAACAAAAATTGAATAATTGTGTTGAATACTCTATAGAGAAAAGAGAGTGTTTTCACTGAATGGTGCTGGGATAATAAATATTCACATATAAAAGATTTAAACTGGACCTGTATCTTACACTACTCACAAAATTAACTCAATATGCATAAATACTTCAATGTAAAACCTAAAACCATGAAACTCCTAGAAGAAAACATAGGAATAAAGTTCCTTGGTATAGGTCTTTATAATGATTTTTTGGAGGGATATGACACCTAAAGCACAAGTAACGAATTAAAAAATAAACATGTAAAACTACATCAAACTAAGAAGCTTCTTCACTGCAAAAGAAATCATCAACAAAGTGAAAAGACAACATACAGAATGAATGAGAAAACATATTGAAAACCATATATCTGGTAAGGGTCTAATATCCAAAAGAGGTAAAAAAAAAAACCTCATATAACTCAATAGAAAATAAATAAATAAATAAATAAATAAGAAATAAAACTTCAAATTATCTAATTAAAATATGGCAAAAAGCCTGAATAGGCGTTTTTCCAGAGTAGGTATATGAAAGGCCACAGGTACATGACAAGATACTCAATCTCACTAGTTGTTAGGGAAATGCAAATTAAAAACATGAGATATCACCTGACACCTGTTATAATCACTTTCATCAAAAACACAGAAGATAACAAATGCTGGCATGGATGTGTAAAAAAGGAAATGCTTGTGCAAGGTTGGTGGATGGTGAATTGGTACAGCTACTGTGGAAAACAGTATGGAGAATTTTCAAAAAGTTAAAATTGACCTACTATATGATCCAGCAATTCCACTTCTGGGAATATATCATCAGGAAACAAAAATAAGTATGTCACAGAGACATATATATATACTACCATGTTTATTGTGGCTCTATTTATAATAGCCAAGTCATGCAAACAACTTTAGAGTCCATCAACAAGTAAATAGAAAAACAAGTTGTGATAAATATACAAAATAGGAAATCCTGTTATATGCAATAACATAGCTGGATTTTGAGGGCATTATTTTAAGTGAAATAAGTCAGAGAGAAAAACAAATACTGTATTATGTCTCTTATATGCAGTCTCAAAAAAAAGAAAAAATGAACTAAAACTCAAAAAAGAGATCAGAATCATGGTTATCAAAGGTGGGAAGTGAGGGAACTGGATAAAGATTATCAAAACGTACAAACTTCCACATATAAGAAAAATAAGTAGGGCATAACATTATGACCATAGTTTACACTGCTGTGTGATATATAGGATAGTTGTTAGGAGAGCAAATCTTATGAGTTGTCATCTCAAGAAAAAATTTTTCTTTTTCAAAAAAGTTATTTAATTATTTTTAGAGAGGAGAAGGGAGGGAGAAATAGGGGAGAGAAACATTGACATAGGAGAGAAACATCAATAAGTTGCCTCTTGCACTACCCCAGCAGGAGACCTGGCCCACAGCCCAGGAATGCGCCCTTCCTGGAAATCAAACTGGCAACTTTTCAGTTTGTGGGACAATGCCCAACCCACTGAGCCATGCCAGTCAGGGATCTTTTTATTTTATTTTATTTTTTTACTTTTTTCCTTTCCTTTCCTATTGTAGCTATATGAGAAGATAAATGTTAAATGAACCTATTGTGGGAATCATTTCATAATATATGTAAATCAAACCATCATGTTGTATGCTTTAAACTTGTACAGTGATGAATGTTAATTATTTCTCAAAAAAACTGAGGGAATTTGTTGCCAGTAGGCCTGCCTTGCATGAAATATTAAAAGATATTTTAGAGAGAAGGAAAATGATAGAGATCAGAAACTCATATCTACATAAAGAAAGGAAGAGCATTGGAGACTGAATACATGAAGGTATAACAAAAATCTCACTTGTATTATTCTTAATTGATTTAAAAGCAGTTTGTTCAAAATAATAATAACAACATATATTCGACTATGAAAGTTCATGTATGCTTATATATACATATATACATATATGTGTACATATATATGTGTATATATATATAAATTGTCAATAATACAGAGCTAGAAGGAGGACTTAGGGATTTTTTGTTATTATAAGGTCTTGCACTGTCTGTGAAGTGCTACAGTATTATTTGAAAGTGGATTTTGAAAATGTGCAAACATATATTGTAAGACAACCATGTAAAAAGTAAAAAAGAAGTACAATGGATATGCCAAGAAAAAAATCATATAAAGTCCTCAGTTAAAACCACAAATGGCAGAAAAAGTGTGAAAGACAAAAAATAGGAACAGAAAACATGGGCAATGAATAGAAAACAGTAGCTAATCGTAGGAGAGCTTTGTCCAGCAGAGCTCTCCTGGTTGCCTTGGATAAGAATAAGTCTACCAAGACATGATCTGGTTGATGAGGAAAGACTGACCAGTCTCTCAGTAGAGAAAAGTCTTGAGCCTCTCTCTCAATGGGCTTTTATTGACTTTAGCTTGCATAGGGATGCATATCAAAGAAAGGAGGTATGGTTTACAGATAACACTTCTGGAATCATGGGGGTCCTTTTGAGTCAGGGTCTGGTAGATAGGGTGACACCAATTGGCTGTAAAACCTTGGGAAACAAACTTATTTTGTGCTTGGACCCTTAACATTTAAATTGAGGACATTCGTAGCAAAGCAGTTTTCACAGGACTTTATGCATTCTTTCTTAGGCCTGGTCACCACCCACCAGAAACCACTGGTTCTAGCACAGGGGTGCACCTCCCTTTGGCATTGTTTCAGGCCTGAATGAGATTAGGAGACTTTTTGAAGACAGAATGAGGACTCAGGCTATGATAATGCCAGGGGGTGAGGGTCTTTTGTCCCTCCTCCACAATCCCCTAAGTCCTTTCTTGATGGCCCCTTTGTGACTGTGTCTGTCTTAGGTTGTTCTTTCCTTGAGGAATCTTACCCATTATTGACTATCCAGCCATCCTCCAGGGGCCAAGCAGGGTGAAGTAAACGGGGCAGAGACTGCACCCCTGCAAGGAGGATAAGTTTTATCTCCTTAATGACTTATGGTCCTAAGGTCCCAAGCTATGGGGCCTTTTCGCCTGTCAGTGGGGTTACAGCTCCTGAAACCAGGCAGGATGGTTCCCAACAGCTAATATGGTAGATTGTAATAAACTATGACAATAGTCATTTTAATCATTAGTGGTCAATATACACCAATAAAAGAGATTTTCAGAGTAGATAAAAAACCCTCCAAGTATATGTTGTATACAAAAACCCACTTTAAATATTAAGGAACATGAATATCAAAAGTAAAGTATAAGAAAGATATATCATGTTAATACTAATAAAAAGGAGGTGGGAGTTCCTATGTTAATTTCAGATACAGCAGACTTCAGAGTAAGGAGAATTACAAGGTTAAAGAGTGGCATTCCATAAAGATAAAGGGGTTAAATACCATAAGAAAAAAATCATTATTGTGTAGGCGCCTAACAACATGAGGCAAAAACTGGTACAACTGCTAAGAGAAATGAAAGAATTAAGAGACTTTAATATCACGCTGTCATTAATGTATAGATCCAGCAGGCAGAAAATCAGTAAGGACAAATGTTGAATTCAACAGTAATATTAATCAACTGTATATAATTGACATTGATAGGCTACTTCATCTAACAGTAGCAGATTTTATATTATTCTCAAGCTACATGCAACATTCACCAGGCTAGACCACATTTTGGCCCTGAAAACACACCTTAACATATTAAAAGAACATAAACTAAAAACATTTATTCATAGACCACAATGGAATTAAATGGAATAGGACTGATAACATAATGACAGTTAGAAAATTCCCAAATACAGGGAGATTAAACAGCATGATGCTAAGTACCACATGAACCAAAGAAGAAATCTCCAGAAACATTTAAAAATATTTTTAACTAAATGAAAATGAAAACACAACTTATCAAAATTTGTGGGATCCAGTAAAAGGAGTATTTAGAGGAAAATGTATATCCTTGAATGTATATCTTAGAAAAGAAGAAAGAGCTAAAACCAATCTTCTTAACTTCTACTTCTAAAAAAAAAAAGATGATGAAATTAAATTCAAAGTAAGCATAATAAAAGAAATAATAAAAAATAGAGCAGAAGTCAATGAAATTAAAAATAGGAAATCAATGAAGAGAATCAGCAAAAGCCAGAAGCTTATTCTTTAGAAAAATCAATAAAATTTATAAATATCTAGACAGGCTAAGAAAAGAAGAGAAGACATACATTATTAATATCAGAAATGAAAAGAGGGACTTGACTACAGATCGCTAGGACATTAAAAGAATAATAAATAAATGAATAAATAAATAAATAAATAAATAGTATGAACAAACTTAAGCCTTGAATTAGAAAACCTGCATGAAATAGACCAATTCTTTGAATGACACAATTTGGCAAAATGCAAAAAAAGAATAAATCGGTAATCTGAATTGTCCTATTTTTATTAAAAATTGAGTCAATAATTAATAAATTTAAAAAAACACAAAGTACCAGGCCCAGATGGGTTCACTGGTGAATTCCACTAAAGATTTAAGAAAAAAAGCCACCAATTCTCTACAATCTCTTCTAGAAGATAAAGACAAAGATATTTCCTAACTCATTCTATGATGTCATCAGTATTATAAGACCAAGACCAAACAAAGATGTTACAAGGAAAACAGTATAGACCAATATGTCACATGAACATAGGTAAAAACAATAAAAAACAACTTCTCAAAGAAATATTAACAAACGAAATCTAACAATGTATAAAAAGAATTCCACACCATGACTAAGTGGGGTTTATCTCAAGTACGCAAAGCTGGCTCGACATTTGAAAATCAACTAATGTAATTCATCACATAAACAGTCTAAGGAGGAACAATTTCATGGTGATAAATAAATGCAGAAAGTGAATTTAACAATAGGCAATATCCATTGTAATAAAAACTTATAAAATATGGGGAATAAAAGAGATTTTTCTCAACTTGATAAAAAATATCTACCATCTACCTACAGCTAACACAGCTATCATACTTAATGGTAAGAAACTCTAAGCTTTCCTGCTAAGATAAGTCATAAGGCAAGAATGTCATCTTTCACCATTTTTTAAAAACATTGTACTGGAAGTACTAGCTAATGCAATAAGACAAGAAAAGGAAATAAAAGGTATACAGAGTGGAAAAGAAATAAAACTGTCTCTGTTCACAGAACACAGGGTCATCTATGTAGAAAATTTAAAAGAATCAACAGAAAAACTCCTAAAACTAGTAAATGATATAACAAAGCAAAGACAGTCTCTTCAACAAATGGTATGAAAACAACTGAGCATTCACATGCAAAAATATTAATCTAGACACATAGCACCCTTTAGAAATATTAATTCAAAATGGATTGGAGACCCAAATATAAAATAATAAAAGCTATAAAACTCATGGGAAACAACATAGAAGAAAACTTTGGTTGACCTTGGGTATGGTGATACCCTTCTAGATACAACACCAAAAGCAATATCCATGAAAGAAGTAATTACAAAACTAGACTTCATTGAAATAAAAAATTCCTGCCCTGAAAAAGACAATGTCAAGGTAATGAGAAGACAAGCCACAGACTAGGAGAAAATATTTGCAAAAGAAACATCTTATAAAAGACTGTTATCTAAAATACACAAAGAACTCTTAAAACTAAACAATAAAGGAACATACAACTCAATTGAAAATGGGCAAAAGATATAGATAGACAGTCCATCACATAAGACATACAGAAATAGCAATAAGCATATGAAAAATGATTTACATTTTACATCATCAGGGCATGCAAATTAAGACAACAATTAGATACTACTACATACCTATTAGAATGGCCCAAATTCAAAAAACTGACATCACCAAATGCAGGTAAGAATATGGAATAACAGGAACTCCCATTCATTAGTCGAAATGCAAAATGGTACAGCTACTTTTCAAGAGTTTGGCAGTTTCTTACAAAACTAAACATACTTTTCCATATGATTCACCAATCCTATTCCTTGGTATTTATCCAAAGGAGTTGAAAAGTTATGTCCACATAAGAAACTGCACACAGAGGTTTATAGTAGCTTTATTTATAATTTTCAAAACTTGGAAGAAACTGATGTGTCCTACAGTAAGTTGATGGGTAAATAAACTATGATACACGCAGACTATAGAGTTATACTCAGCAACTAAAAGAAATTAGCTATCAATCAATGAGAGGACATGGAGGAAACCTAGACATGGGGCAAAAGTAGGTTAATAGTTGTTTTTATGGAAAATAATACAATAATTAATAAATAATAATACAAGGATAAACTCTGTTTTGTATACTCATAACTAAACCTACTTTTTAAAAATTGTTGTTCAAGTACAGTTTTCTGTCTTTTACTCCCATCCCAGCCCACCCACCCAAACCTCCCCACCTCCCTTCCATTCCAACCTACTAGGTTTTGTCCATGTGTCCTTTATACTTGTTCCTGTAAACCCCAGTAAACCCTTCCCTTTTCCCTGAAATTTCCTCCCCTCTCCCCTCTGGTCACAGTCAACCTGTTCTCTATTTGTGTCTTTGGTTATTTTTGCTTATTTGTTTGTTTTGCTGTTTAAGTTTCTGCTAAAGGTGAGATCATATGATATTTGTCTTTCACCACCTGGTTTATTTTGCTTAGCATAATGCTGTCTAGTTCCATCCATGCTGTTACAAAGGGTAGGAGCTCCTTCTTTCTTTCTTTCTGCTGCATAGAATTCTGTTGTGTAAATGTACCATAGTTTTTTGATCCATTCATTTACTGATGGGCACTTAGGTTGCTTCCAGCACTTGGCTATTATAAATTGTGCTGCTATGAACATTGGGGTGCATATGTTCTTTTGGATTGGTGTTTCAGAGTCCTGGGGGTATAATCCTAGCAGTGGAATTGCTGGGTCAAAAGG